>JAYESA010000009.1:42931501-43226559 GCA_036927795.1 Iris macrosiphon | reverse complement strand
ACACTAATTGTAGTACAATTAGAGTAGAATATTATCGTATTTTTGTTTGGGCAAAACAAGTGTCTACTGGTCCTCAAATCCCTAGGATACAGAGGTGGGTAAAGAGCAGAAATTTAAATAGGAAATAAATACGTACGTCTGTAACGATATTTGTGCGACTAAAACGAAACACCAAACAAGGTTTCTAGAAGTTGCACAAATTACAGAAAAAGTAGTCTAACATGTCTAGGGCAGGTATGTGAACTTTGTTTAGGTTTAACAGCTAGTGTGATGCCCTAATTAATTGTGTAATGAACAGGTGCACAATCAATAGAATATATAATAAATAAATTTTTAAAAAGTTGCAATAATTTTAATTAGTCTAAACTAATCCTAAATTACTGAAATCTGGTCGAGAGAGTTTACAATCTACCCTCCTTAGAATATTTCGTCCTCGAAATAGAAACAAACATATAATGAGAATGAAAGATTTATTTAGGACATATACTGATTAAGAAAGATTGAGTTTGAAATATTGGACATACTCTGGTTTGAAAATAGATGGGGATAACGCTGTCGAATATCCTCTTCTCGTTCCCAGGTGGATTCACCTGGTGCATGATGTCTCCATGCAACACGAACGAGAGGAATAGTCTGGCCTCGCAACACTTTCTCGCTACGGTCCAGGATCTCTACAGGCTCTTCCTTGTACGATAAACTCGGCCCGATGGTGATCTCTGAATAGTCCAGCACATGACTCGGGTCAGGAATGTACCTTCTTAGCTGAGATACATGGAAGACATCATGTACTCCCTCCAAGGTCTGAGGTAGAGCTAGCCTGTAAGCAACTTCTCCAACGCGCTCTAGCACATCGAAGGGTCCAATGTACCTTGGACTCAGCTTTCCTCTTCCTCCAAATCTGATAGTTCCTCGGGTAGGTGAGATCTTCAAGAACACATGCTCACCCACTTGGAACTCTAGAGGTCATTGATGAATGTTGGCCCAGTGCTTCTGCCTGTCTTGTGCAGCTCATAGGTGTCCCTGGATCTTCTTTACCTTCTCCACCGTACGTATAATCAGCTCTGGTCCCAAGATCTGTCTTTCGCCAACATCGCTCCAGCATACTGGGGAACGACATTTCCTTCCATACAAAGCTTCAAAGGGAGCCATTTGGATGCTCGCTTGATAGTTATTGTTGTAGGAAAATTCCACCAGGTGTAGATGATCTTCCCATGATCCGCTAAAGTCAAGCATGCAGGCTCTCAGCATATCTTCTCAGGTCTGGATGGTGCGCTCTGACTGGCCATCTGTCTGCGGATGATACGAGGTGCTGAACTTGAGGCGGGTACCAAGACTCTCTTGCATACTTCGCCCAAAGTAAGATGTAAACCTCGTATCCCTGTCAGATATTATGCTGACTGGTACTCCGTGCAGACGCACTATCTCCTTCATGTACATGTCCGCCAAGACTTCTGTAGATTATCCGACTCTGAAAGGTAGGAAATGAGCAGCCTTTGTGAGTCTATCTACGATTACCCATATAGCATTACGACCACTAGAACTTCTTGGAAAGCCCGTAACAAAGTCCATCGTAATGTGTTCCCATTTCCACTCAGGTATTGGGAGGGGTTGAAGTAAACCGGCAGACCTCTGATGCTCAGCCTTGACTTGCTGACACACCATGCATTTAGCCACAAAGCGTGCTATCTTCCGCTTTATTCCATGCCACCAATAATATTGTCGCAGATCTCTGTACATCTTTGTGCCTCCTGGATATATAGAGTATGTTGAGCTATGAGCTTCTGACATCAGCTCATTACGAAGTTCTCCATTTGGAACATAAAGACGATCACCACATCTTAGAGTCCCATCTTCGTGTATGCGACATCCTGTCTGAATTCCAGCCTCTGTTCTTTGTCGAAGCCTCTGAAATCTTGCATCTGTTGGTAGAGCAGCTTTGATTCTTTCGACCAAGGTTGATTGCAGCTGGTAGTTGGATAGTTGGCCGTCAAGTCCTGGCATAATGACCTCTATTCCCAACTTTTCAAGATCTCTCAGTAGACCTGGTTGGGTGATCATAAAGAATGCCGAGGGTCTTCTGCTTAGAGCATCAGCTACCACATTAGCTTTCCCAGGATGGTACTGCAGATCGATCTCAAAATCCGTCATCACTTCGAGCCATCGTCTTTGCCTCAGATTTAAGTCTTTCTGAGTGTAGACATATTTTAAGCTCTTGTGATCGGTGAAAATCTCCACTCGTTCGTCGTATAGATAGTGTCTCCATAGCTTCAGGGCAAAAATGACTGCGGCAAGCTCCAGGTCATGAGTCCTCAGCTGTCTTGAGGCATAAGCTACAACCTTCCCATGTTGCATTAGGACACAACCAAATCATTTCCCGGATGCATCGCTATAGATTACAAAACCTCCGGATCCAGATGGTATAGTCAAGATGGGGGCTGTAGTCAGACGCTTCTTCAATTCATCAAAAGCTTTCTGACATTCTTCAGTCCATATGAACTCCTGCTCCTTGCGGGTAAGACGGGTAATCGGCTCCGCGATTCTTGCAAAGTTTTCTACGAACCTCCGGTAATATCCGGCAAGTCCTAGAAAGCTTCTCACCTCTGAGACGTTGGTAGGGGTTGGCCACGTCTCGACAGATGAGATCTTTGCTGGGTCCACCGAGATGCCTTCTCCGGTGATCACATGTCCAAGAAAAGTGACACGATCAAGGAAGAATTCACACTTGCTCATCTTAGCATAAAGGCTCTCTCGTCTTAGCGTCTCTAGCACCAGGCTCAAGTGCTCTTCATGCTCCTTGTGGCTCTTCGAATACACCAGAATGTCGTCGATGAAGACTACCACGAACTGGTCCAGATATTGATGGAAGACTCTGTTCATCAGGTTCATGAATACGGCAGGTGCATTAGTTAGTCCAAAAGGCATCACCAGGAACTCGTAATGACCATAACGAGTTCTGAATGCTGTCTTTGGAATGTCTTCTCTCCGTACCTTGACCTGATGATAGCCTGATCTCAAGTCTATTTTTGAGAATACCACGGCTCCTGTCAGTTGATCGAACAGGTCATCAATTCTCGGCAAGGGGTATTTGTTTTTGATTGTCAGAGCGTTGAGGGCTCTGTAATCAATACACATGCGATATGTTCCGTCCTTCTTTGGTACAAACAGCACTGGTGCTCCCCAGGGTGATGCACTAGGACGAACAAATCCCTTGATCTGTAGTTCCTCTAGTTGAAGCTTCAGCTCGTCAAGCTCCTTCTTTGCCAGTCGGTACACATTGGAGGATACTGGTGCAGCTCCGGGTATCAGCTCAATAATGAACTCTACTTCTCTGTCAGGCGGTAGGCCTGGAAATTCTTCTAGAAATACGTCTGCGAATTCTGCTACAATAGATGGGAGTGCTGTCTCCATCGCCATGTAAGCTCTAGGAGTCTGGCCTACTCCTTGCTCGATGGTGCCTCGAACGTATTCGAACTCCGGGTGATCTGGAGGTCTAAAGATAACACTTCCCTTTTGGCAGTCTAGGACAGCATTATTCTGGCTTAGCCAGTCCATGCCTAAGACCACGTCAAAATTTGGCATTGGAAGTACCAAAAATCGTGCTCTTAGTCCTTTACTACAAACGACTACCGGGCATGTTTTAATAATGTTGGTAACTGGAACAATGCCTCCTTCAGTAAGTATCTTCCAACACTTAGGTAGTGGGGAAGTGGATAGTTTGTGCATGGCTACGAAGTTACTAGATATGAAAGACAAAGTAGCCCCGGAATCGAATAATGCGGTTGCAGGTAATGATGCAACTAAAATGATACCTGTAATGGTTTCTCCTTCTGGCTCTTCTGCAACTGCAGCTAAAGTAAAGGCTTGTCCGTATCTTTGTCCTCCAGATTATTGTCTGGCCTTGAACTGGGCCTCCTGGGTAGGTAAAGGTGCTCCTCTCTGATATCCCCCAGATGTTGAGGGTAGCATCTTCTGGCCTTGTGCTCCTGGCTTCTGCCCTTGCTGAGGTGCTGTATCTCTGCGTTGTGGACAGTCTCTGGCCATATGATTTTTAGCTCCACATAGCAAGCATAATCCTAGCTTCTTTCTGCAGTCATTGGCAAAATGCCTATTCTTGCCACAAAAGTGACAAGTCGGGAGCTCCTTCTTCTGATAGGGTCCCGTCATCTGTTGCGTCTGATATTATGGACGACGGATAGGTCCTCCTGCTCCTTGCTGGTTTTTGGCCGGGAAGGTTGGATTCGGGCGTCTTGTTCCACGGCCAATTGCTTCTTGCACCCTTGCTTCTGTAAGAACCTCCTCGTAGGAGATCCTTGACTGCGCCGTCGTATATCTTTGGAGCTTTGGGGTGAGGCCGCGGTGGAATCTCTTGGCCTTTTTCAGCTCGTTCGGTATCAACATGTCACCGAATCGACTCAGTCGGCAGAACTCTGCATCGTAGGCATCGACGGACATATTCCCTTGTTCCAGGTGCAGGAACTGAGAATATAGGGCATCTTGGACTGTTACGGGGAAGTACTTGGCATTGAAGTACTCCAAGAATTGTTGCCAGGTCTGGTCCTTGCCGACACTACGCTCTATGGATTCCCACCAGTGATGGGCGTTGCCGAGGAGTTGGGCCCTCACGGCAGTCATCCATAGGTCGGGGGTGAGTTGTGAGCCTTCTAGCAGCATTTCGGTATTGGAGATCCAGTCGAAAATCTTCTCTGGGGTTTCGCTGCCTTTAAAGGTCCTCGAGCTCATCTGGTAGAAACCTTTGATTGTGCCCACTGGTTGGACAGGTGCTGGTGCCTGGGCAGTGGTTCTCTCCAAGGCCGTCATCAAAGTCTGTCGCAGAGCTTCAGTCTGTTGCCACTGAGACTGTCTCAGGGCTTTAGTCTGTTGCCACTGGGTCTGCAACATAGTTTGGAGGAACTGAAACATTTGAGATTGTCCCTCAGGTTGTGGCATCAGAGCAGGAAAGGCTGGAGGTGGAGGTAAAGGTGTCTCCGCCTGTAGTGTTGGTGTTGTCTCCTGGCTAGAATTCTGGTGATTGTACGGGGTTCCTTGGACACTTGGCGAAGGGTCTGTTGCTTGGTCAGCCCCATTATTTGCAGGTTTCCCGGGTATGTCCATATTTCTGAAGAAAATTGAATAATTAGAAACACAAAGGAGATAATGAATGATAATCAAGCAAGATGCAATCATAAAAATATTTAAGGATGGTGTCAGTGTGGATGAGACCTAGTATTTCTATCCTATTGCAGGCTTGCTGGGCATGTCATCATACCACTAGCAATGAAAACTAGACCTGCACGGGCCACCACTAAAACTATGTCACGCCCCAGTCCCAAAATGTCAGGAACTAGGCCACGTGTCACTGGCCAGCTGACACGTCACTAAGGGCTTAATCCATTTTGAATGGACCCAAAGGAACGTGCTACGCTGTCCTAAAATACTACATGTAAAACACAGTCAAATCTATCTCATCCACAACCAAATATCAGAAAAGCAAGTGCTGAATATATATATATAACTGAGTCTGATACAGTACACAACTGGTGAGAATATAAGCCTACTACAAAAACTGATAATAGCGCAGAAAAATCAGATAGACTAGGCAGCGTCTATCTGAGAAAAACATCTCCATCTCCATCTCCAGGTGGCAGGCCTCTAGGGTCAAGCATACTCTGAGGGTGTCTCCTCAAGCTCCTCCTCGGTAGCACATCTGGCCTCCTGATCAGGGCCGTACACAGTGGGGTAGAAAGTCTCGTCTATATCTAGCAGGGAACCAGGTCCTCAGTGGGACATAACAAGATACAGAAAATGACATGCCATGTATGTAAATACTGAATAAAGAAAATAAATACAGGGTGCTAACCATTCTAAGTGAAATGCAAGTAAAGACCTTGTAGTACGCATGGGAATATGTAGGCTAGACATACGCTGACGTAATTCACCAATCGTGGTGACTGACTAGTATATGTGTCGTATGCCCCCTGACTCAAGGGCACTCTGCAATCGACCATCACTGGTACGAAGGTATAAAACATTTATGGAGGGGGATATCCCATATGTCTACTAGAGAATCAAGGCTGCTTTGCCGACAGACGCCAGATTTTAGAGGCTTCGACAGAGGACAGAGGCTGGAATACAGACGGGACTGCGTATACACGAGGACGGGACTTTGAGATGTGGAGATCGTCTCTATGTTTCGAATGGAGAGCTACGCCCGGAGCTGATGACGGAGGCACACAGTTCGACCTATTCTATACATCCAGGAGGCACGAAGATGTACAGAGACCTGAGGCAGTACTACTGGTGGCACGGGATGAAGAGAGAGATAGCCCGCTTCATGGCTAAGTGTCTGGTGTGTCAGCAAGTCAAGGCTGAGCATCAGAGGTCTGCCGGATTACTTTAACCGCTCCCGATACCGGAGTGAAAATGGAAGCACATCACCATGGACTTCATCACGGGTTTCCCGAGGAGTCCTAGTGGTCGCAATGCCGTATGGGTAATCGTAGATAGACTCACCAAGTCTGCCCACTTCTTACCTTTCAGAGTAGGGCAATCTACGAAAGTCTTGGCAGACATGTACATGAGGGAGATTGTACGATTGCATGGAGTGCCAGTCAGTATCGTGTCTGACCGGGATACGAGGTTTACATCGTACTTTTGGAGGAGTATGCAAGAGAGTCTTGGTACCCGCCTTAAGTTCAGTACTTCGTACCACCCGCAGACTGATGGACAATCCGAGCGCACAATTCAGACGCTGGAGGATATGTTGAGAGCTTGCATGCTTGACTTCAGTGTTCTTGGGAGGACCACTTGCACTTGGTCGAATTTTCCTACAACAATAGCTATCAGGCGAGCATTCAGATGGCTCCCTATGAGGCATTGTATGGTAGGAAGTGTCGTTCCCCCGTATGTTGGAGCGATGTAGGCGAGAGGCAGATTCTAGGGCCAGAGTTGATCGTCCATACAGTAGAGAAGGTAAAGAAGATCCAGGGGCATCTACGAGCAGCACAGGACAGGCAGAAGCATTGGGCTAATGTGCATCGGCGACCCCTAGAGTTCCAGGTGGGAGAATATGTGTTCCTGAAGATTTCACCTACCAGAGGAACCATCAGATTTGGAGGCAGAGGGAAGCTGAGTCCGAGGTACATCGGACCCTTCGATGTGCTAGAGCGCGTCGGAGAAGTTGCTTACAGATTGGCCTTGCCGCAGACACTAGAAGGAGTTCACGACGTCTTCCATGTATCCCAGCTGAGGAGATACATACCGGATCCGAGCCATGTGCTTGACCACTCGGAGATCACCGTTGGTCCAAGCTTATCATACCAGGAGGAGCCGGTAGAGATCCTAGACCGAAGCGAGAAGGTACTGCGAGGCCAGACTATCCCTCTAGTTCGTGTCGCATGGAGGCATCAGGCACCAGGTGAATCAACCTGGGAACGAGAGGACGATATTCGGCAACGTTTTCCCCATCTCTTCGAAGGCCTAGGTATGTGATAGTACTTCTTTCATTCAACAGTTATTCTATATGTTTATTTTAATTTCGAGGACAAAATGCTCTAAGAAGGGTATGTTGTAAACCCCCTCGACCAGAAATTAGGGTTTACTAGTTTAATTAGCCTAATTAGGGTTAACCTAAATTAATTAAGATTTAATATATAGTATTATAATACTTGTGCAATGATTTATTATTTTAGGATACTACCTTAGCTGTTGCCCTAAAACGGATTCCACATATTTGAGCTAGACCTGTAAACCCATCACATGGAACCTAGAACAAACCCCGGATACCGATTTTCGTGCCTGATTTTAGACGCACAAAAGTCGTTACAAACGTCCGTGCGCAAATTATTAAATTTGCATAATTACGTTCGTTGTCCGTTCCAATCAAAATTGAGACCCAACCTCAACCAGTTTTGACCAACCCAGATCACGATAATATTGTACACTGAGTCTACTACACCAATGACCCTTGTCCAACCCAATTTAGACTCCCGGTTTTTAATTAAATTAAATTAGAAACACCGTTGCATTAATTACGAATTAATTAATGTGGAGACCTAACCTAAATGAAATTGGACCCAAATCCAACCCAAACCCACATCCACACCCACAAGCCTCATATAAAATACCAAACACCATCATAGACCAATGAGGAACACCAAACATGGTGTTTGGTCACATTAAATCCCTAATGCAAATTAATTGTGCAAATACCAAATTGTTAGGGGCCTAATTACAAAATTGCAATGAGGTGTCCCCCTCTCATTGGCCCAAACCATCATGGAGAAAAGTAATGGTCATGACCAATCATGAGCATTTAAATTCCCCCCCCCCATTTCATGTCCTTACATCACCTTTAGGGTAACCCATCTTGACCCTACAAATTTGAATGGCCTATTCCTAGCCCTCCACTCATCTTGATGGACAACCCCACTCCCCAAAGATGGTTGTCCAGCCGGCCCTAATCCCTAGGCAGCCCCCCCACTCTCTCTCCTACATATATATACTATTCACTCATTAAATGAGAAAACCCAAAACCTAAAGACTAAAATCCCAACCAAACCCATCACCAGCCGACCCCAACTCCCTCATCCCCGAGCTCCACCACCGCCACCAGCCTCCACCGACCGCCGCCATACCAACTCGACCACCCTCGCCAGTCTCCCCCCCACCTGCCACCGGAGTCTCCGGCCCCCACGACGCCGGAGTAGCTCCCCCAGCCGCCCGCACCGATCCAAACTCTCCCTGCCCGCACAGCCCAGCCGAACACCCCCCGACCTCGTACTCCTCCACCCCCGCACCTCCGGCCACCATACTTCACCGGAGCCTCCCCTAGCCTGTCCTCCACCACCCCACAAAATCTCAGCCGCCGCCGCCGCCGCATCGAGGTGAAATCGGACCCGCAGCAAGGACCTATACCCAACTGCTGCTGCTGCCCGCGACCTCCCCGAGCCTCGCCGGAGCGCCGTCCGGCCACCCCCGCCGGCGACGACCGACCAACTCGACCCCCTCGACCTGAGGTACAACACAGTACATTATTTTATGTGTAATTATCATTATTTCTACATGTATTTTAGGTTGCAAGGTTTAGGTGTATAGTTTCGGTATTTTCCTTGTATTCAATACGTATTTTATGAATTTAAGAATACCCTGTATATATAGATATACTTATTGTATTCTTTTGTATACTTTATATATAACAGTAAATATAAGTATGATATACTAAATATTATATTTATATTATTTATAAATACTCATTACGTATATAAATACCTATTATATATATATGTGTATATATATATGTATAAATACATGTATGTATAAATATGTGCATTATATGTAAAATATTAAGTATTTAATATATTGTGTTTATATATATTCTGTGATTTAGTATATATAATATAATAATATTGTTATATCATATATTTGTATTTAATAACCTAGTATGTATATGTATATATATATATATAAATATGTATATGTGCATGTACATATATATTAATATACATCTTATGATATTTGTGTAAATATAAGTATAGGTGTATTTCTGTGAAACTAGTTATTTAGTGCAATAAATATATGTATTATATACATTTATATATATACTAAGACATATTGTGTACATAGTATATCAATACGGGTATATATATATCTATAAATATAAATATATACTTGGGTATACTAAAATGAGTATGAATATATATATCTGTATATGTATAAAATTATGTTAGGTATATTTACTTATGTACAAAATTAATGTTTAAATGCAAATAATTATGATTGTGTAAATTTATTTGTGTACATAAAATTATATTTAAATATATGTTATGTGTAATATATAAAAATTATTTCTAAATATATATATGTATATATATTTATGATATTACCCAGTTATGCACATATATTTAATATGTGTATTATTAGTATATACTAATTTATACATAAGCACTATTTTTGTACTATTAAAAAATGTATTATTTTAATAAAATTAAATATGATGTAAGGTATATGTATATGATAGTGTTAGCTATATATACATACAGCCCCGACCCTGTGTCAGTTGTAGATACGGACAGTGTGTCTTAGTCGTGCTATTGTAGCGA
The DNA here is from genome assembly GCA_036927795.1 of Iris macrosiphon. Classification (NCBI taxonomy): domain Eukaryota; kingdom Viridiplantae; phylum Streptophyta; class Magnoliopsida; order Asparagales; family Iridaceae; genus Iris; species Iris macrosiphon. The sequence goes on along the minus strand of JAYESA010000009.1, from coordinate 43,216,462 downwards.
CTAATTTGGACATTACTATATCCTATATAGGATTGCTGGACACTACTGCCGAGGCATCAGGAGCAGGGCTTTGGATTTCGCAGCTACCCGGGACAGGCAAGTATACCTTGCTGGATTACTGCTTTAAATTTAAATGTTAAATATTTCAATTATACATGAACTGTGCGTGTCCGAGAATGACTCGGGTGCGGTCGACATTGCGTCGATGAGTAGTGTACATGTCCTAGTTGCTAGCTGACTCACCCACTGTGAGGATATTTTGATATCTTCCTTGACCATGGCACTATACACGTATCGTGATGGTACACTCATATTGGGATGCGGGTCCGCGTACCCGATTCGCTATCGGTACGTACGACATGCATCACGGACTAGCTTGTATTCTAGAATAATATAGTTAATTGAGACTTGGCATCTAGATACGGTACACTCAAGTCGTGCATTCGACTTGTGTATCTACATTGGGCAGGAAGGACAACTGACAAACGTATGGGATACCCCCACCGAATTCCGTGGTATCCAGAGGAACCATAGACCCGGTGACTCCCTATATTCAGACACCGCGCTCTACGGAGTGTTACGGACGTATGTATACATAGCAGACACCACGTCTTAGAGTGGGGACGTTATACTTATATACAGATACCTCATTCTTCGGAATGATGGATGATTACAGATACCACACTCTAGAGGACGTTGGACGTTATGCCTACACCTACTTATACGTTCCTAGGTTGTCCTTATATTGCATTCACTTAGATGGTTAGCACACCCCTCCTCTTTACTTTTATTTCAGTACTATATCCAACATGCATATTGTATCTTGTTACGTCCCTCTGAGGACCTGGTTATCTTCCAGATCTGGACGAGGCCTTTTATCCCACAGTTTATGGGCCAGGTGTAGAGGCGAGGTTTGCTCTTGACGAGGAGCTGGAGGTACTTCCATCAGAGTACCCCTGATCAGATTGGTAGGCCTTCCGCCTATGACTGGAGCTCCTTACCTAGTTAGATGTTGTTCCAGTCTCTCCTTATCTGTACTTTCATTTCAGACATTCAGTACTTTATTTCAGTCTATCAGTACATTGTAGTGGGTTTGTTCCCACCAGACTTATTTCAGTTGTACTATGTCTTCGTCCATGTCCTTATATTCCAGTCTTTCTTTCAGTATTATACTTGTTGTTTGTGGATGAGATGAGATTAGACACTGCCTGTTGATATATTAGACTTGTTAGATTTAGGACAGCGTAGCACACTTTGCCAAGATCCATTAAATTGGGATATCCTCGAAGACGTGTCAGCTGGCCAATGCCACGTGGCCTAGTTCCATAATATTTTGGGACTGGGGCGTGACATTCGTGAATATTATGGTTGTAATATAAAGCATATATATATACTTATATATATACATATATAATATAGATATATATATAGTATGTATATATATAGATATAATATATTTAGCAGTATATATAGCATATGAAGAACAGAAAAATGCAGGTATGTATATATATTAATTATAATAGTAGCAGGGTATATCCACTGCTCTATATATAATATAATAATCAGGATATATCCTCTGATATATAATATAAATAAATAAAAATGAATTGACTGTGCATGAATGTAAATATATCTTATATAGTACATAATATAGATAATATATATATATACATATATATAATAAATTGAAGACAGTGCAAGAATTGTAAATGTACATAATATATATAGGCTGTAATATCCAGCACAATAATATATAATATTATGTAATAAATTGAAATGATATTGCAGGAATTTGAATATATATAATATATATAAGCTGTATTATCCAGCTGAATATTAATATATATATATATATATAATAAGTGCAGGAAATAAATTAAGTGCAGGAAAATAAAATGAAGGAAAAATATATAGTATATATATAATATATGACATGTAGTATACATATCATATATAACTATATATATATATAAATATATGTACACATATAGTTATATATACTATAGATATATATATGTATATAAACAGAATATAATGCATATATATATTAATAATTATTACATAATATATATAGTATATATACATAGATATATATATATACATATATACAAATTTACATATATAAATATATATGTATAAAATATAGATATATATGTATATAATATATATACAGTATAATATACTGTATAATAATAATATATAACATATATATATATAAATATACATATATACATATTAATATACATATATATACATATATATATACATATAGTAATACATATAAGGATATGTATGTAAATACATATATATAGGGTTTAGTAGTTTACCTACTGGCAGGGGGGTCCCATGTGTCGTCGACGGCGGGAGGACGACGGCGGAGCTGGCCGGAGACGACCGGAGGAGCGGCAACAGCAGCAGTGGCTGCTAGCAGCAGCTTGTGGGAGCTACGGCGGCGGCTGCGGCTGCGGCGGAGTAGGCGGCGGTGCAGGGTGGGGGAACGGCGGAGGGAGGAGTGGCGGTCAGGTTGGTGGTGGTGGCGGAGGTCCACGACGGCGGTGGTGGAGGCTGGAGGCCGTCGGTGGTGGAGGTGGTGGTGTAGTCGAGAGTTGGGCCGGGGCACTGTGGAGGTGAGGGCGGCCGGAGGGAGCGTCGTGGGGCGGTGAGGGGGTGGTCGTTGGAGAGAGAAGGTCGGGGCGAGTCGGGTGGTGGGGTTGGTGGCGGTGCACGGTGGCCGGAGGTGGTGGTGGAAGTGGTTCGGGTGGTGGTGGCAGTGGGTGGTGGTGTTGGGGGTTTGGGGTTGCGGGGGCTGTGGCCGGCGGAGCAGGGTGGTGCAGGCGGTGGGGCTTGGCCGGAGGGGAGAGGGGGTCAGGGCGGAGGGTTGGCCGGAGTTGGGTGGCCTGCGGTGGTCGGAGGGGAGATCTGTGGAGTTTGAAAGGGGAGAGGGTTAGGGTTTATATAGGGTTTGGGTGAGTGGCAGTTTTGTAATTATGGGGAAATTCAGGGTTATTTTGGTAATTCAGGTTTTTGGGATATTTCTCCTGGATTTTTCTGGGTGTTTTGGGTGGGTCCCATACACCTATTCACTAACCAATAGGATTATGCCACCTTGCATGCATTTTTGCATAAAAACCCCTAACTTTTCATAAATTGCATAAAAGCATAAAATTTGGTATTTTGCGTAATTTCGCAATTTACCTGATTTTAAATACTGATTCCCCGAAATACTAAATTATACAAAAATGGGGAAAACAGCTGGGGAAAATGTTTTGGACAGTGTGGGGTGAGTCTAGGCAGAGGCAGGGTCTGATTTCTGAGTGATGCAGATCCTCGTTTTTATTATTTAATAAATACTGCGCACGGTGTTCACTAATTATTTTGAGGCAGTTATGGTCATAATTTTTCTACGGTGTCAATACACTAATTGTAGTACAATTAGAGTAGAATATTATCGTATTTTTGTTTGGGCAAAACAGGTGTCTACTGGTCCTCAAATCCCTAGGGTACAGAGGTAGGTAAAGAGCAGAAATTTAAATAGGAAATAAATACGTACGTCTGTAACGATATTTGTGCGACTAAAATAAAACACCAAACAAGATTTTTGGAAGTTGCACAAAATACAGAAAAAGTAGTCTAACATGTCTAGGGCAGGTATGTGAACTTTGTTTAGGTTTAACAGCTAGTGTGATGCCCTAATTAATTGTGTAATGAACAGGTGCACAATCAATAGAATATATAATAAATAAATTTTTAAAAAGTTGCAATAATTCTAATTAGTCTAAACTAATCCTAAATTACTGAAATCTGGTCGAGGGAGTTTACAATTATGTACTTGTTCGTCTGGATAACTTGGATAGTCGGCAGGGCATGTTGCTGTAAGGAATCTCAAACTGCATGTTTTAGTAACTAGGACTGTGATAACCCTAGTTAGCTAATGATAGCAAGCCGTATGACATAATTGACCGTGATCGCTTGATTTTCAGTCTAGTCTAGTCATGTCCTAATTTTATTAACAATTGATCTGGAAATGGTAACAGGAGTATTGATTTCAGATGCCCTTGTTTAATTACTCTAGAACTGCTTAACTGTTATCTTACCCGTTGCACTTATTTAACTGTTCAATATGCTATTTCTTACTGATTTATCTGTATGCTAATTTTAGTTTATAAGTCTGGCTCCATTGTGGTACTTGTTATTTTGGGTCTGACCCCACTGGTATTGTATGGCTAGATTTTGGAGCAGTACCAAAGAATCTTACGTACTTTTTGCCTCAAGATTGTGAATACGAGGAGCACCCAAGGACATGAGTGGATTTCTTCTTCCTCACCCACTTGATATGTAAATTATCCTTTTGAGACATTTAGCCACCGAGCACGTGTTTAGGTCGTATTTTGGGACTTGACATTCAAGCCTGCGGGCATACATTTAAAGTATATTCTAGACTATAGCTAGAGATGATCCTATAATATTGTACACTTGCTAGTTCTTTATTTTTGTACTAGCTTCATGATCATCTGGGTATGTATAGTTTGGGACGCGTTACTATTATATGTTGGTGATCATACATCTTGTAAACTTGTTGTTTGCTTGAGATTGAGACACCTTGGATTCTTGACCCATGATTGACTGTTAGATTATATAGTAAACTCCCATATGTCTAGACAGCCGTGACTGTATCTCGGGGAATGGAGTACTCTGCTATACGTAGCTGGCTTTGTCTACCCCCGCTCTCCAGTATTCTGGTTCTGGGGCATGACACGGTTTAAGTGGTGGCCTATGTAGGTCTAAAAATTCAAAAGTATAGAGGGTTTACCGATGTATTTTAGATATCTCAATCATGCTACTCCTTGATCTCCTCCAATGTCGAATTTATATCCCTGAAATATTGATTCAATATCTGCTTTGATCCTCGATCAATCATGTTCTTCCCTTTGATGATTCTTATGTCATTTATCTTTCAGGAACATTGTTCATGGTCCTTATGATCATCCATCTAGAGTTCCTCCAGTAGCAGGACAACATCCCGATGCCCAGCAAACTCATGAGGTTCAACCTCAATATTCCGGGGCCGGGTCTAGAACAGATCAAGATGAGGAACCTCAGATCCAACCAATATCTCTTGTGCAACCAGTACGTGATGTAGGAGGGGGCAATAGTGTATTTATTGGTATCCTTCGAGAATTATTGGCATCTCAAGTATGTCGAGAGGACGTACTTATTCAGTCAGTACAAGGAGCTTTGGAAAGAGGTGGGCATCCTTTTAACAACTCGACAAGCAACTTCAAGTGCCTCCAACCCTTATATTTCTATGGCACCGAGGATCTAATTGCATCAGATGCGTGGCTTCATGACACCGAAGCTATCCTAGAGGCAGCATGAGTGCTTATAAGAGCGCAAGTGTCAGTAGTTCGACTATAGTTGCTAGACTTGGCCCGAGACTGGTGGAAAGCACATATGATTTCACTAACGGTACCCATCCCTTGGGTTATCTTCAGTGAAAGGTTTCAAACCTGATACTTTGACTCGGTATCGCGTTATGACGAACAACAAAGGTTTAATAACTTGGAGCAGATCGACAGGACTATCGACGGCTATGCAGCAGAATTCTGCAGACAGAGTCGATTTGCTCCCACCTTGGTGGCGACCGAATTAGACCGAGCGAGGAGGTTCCAGCAGGAACTTCACCTGGAGATCATATTGACAGTAGAACAATACGAGTTCCAGACTTTTGATGCTGTGTTAAGAGCAACAAAGAGGCATGAGTATACCTCCCAAAGAATAGAGGATAGGACCGAAGGTCGTAAGAGGACCCATACTTTAGGCAGTTCTTACACCCAGTCTTCAGCACCAGCTCCAGCAGTGCGAGCTTTGACGATTGAAACCCCGACCAGGACAACTTCGGTAGCATCGTTTCAGCGACTGTCACCCCCACATTTCTAGATGAGGGTATTTTTGTCATTTTGCATATTTAATTTTTTGTGAATTAATATTTATATATTGTGCTAATAGTTATTATTATGCTTTGTACTATTTTTTATAGTTAGTGGACTAGGCTATTTATTTGGACTTGACACTAGTGGACCCAATTAGATTAGTCATGACACTTTGAGCCCGACAATGGACTTAGACCCATTAGACTCATCCCTTTTATTTAATCAGGAGATTAGAATTAGTGTTCATTAGAATTATGAGCTTTCTAATATAGCCCTCCCTAATTAAATATCTCATGAATAATTAGTGGTGGGTAGATTGGACTTTTTGTGTTGCTTGGAGGGGAAGAATAGGGCCGGCCACCTATTTGAGAGGGAATTTCTCTCTCCTACTCATTTTTTCATTTATTTTAGATCCCCAATTTATTAGATCCCCAATTTATTTTATCTCTCCACAAATTCACCCTCATTCCCTCTCATTTTCATCAATTGAACAACATTGGATCTTGGATTTGCAAGGAGCACTTAAAGAAAAGCAATTGACAAGGAGATCGTGTCCTAATTGTGTCCATTGAGTTTTTTATTGGAAATTCATCTCCCAATAGGTAAATTCTGAATCCAACCCTTAAATTAGACTCTAATTCATGCATTTAACTATTAGGAATCATCTCTTGGCTTAGGGCTACCCATATAATCAAAAATTAGGTCCAAATGACTTGTATTATGAAAGTTACATGTGATTTGTGTCCAATTAGAATTTTTTTTGAGATTGACACATCAATTGTGTGTTATGAGACCAATTAGATCTAATTAGACTTAGATCAGGATTATGGAATTAGGTACATGTCCATAATTAGATACGTGTAGGCCGTATCATGATATGTCATGATACGAGAGTATAGATTGGTATTTTCCTTGGTATTTGTGTCCATTAGTATCTAATTCTCTATATTATATGTAAATAATTATTTATATATATGTATTATGTTATAGATAGTATGTGTGGGGTGTCTCTTGGTATTTAGGAGTAGTATCATGAGATTTGAGGGGTGTATCATATGGTATCATGGTATGGATAGGTGTTTGGTTATGATACTTATGAATCATGAATAGGTGCACACTAGGTGTTTGTCAATTGGTGTTATTGTGTTTGAGTAGTGGTGTGTGCTAGTGAATGAGGGATGTGCATTTGAATTAGTATACATAACTAGAGTGTGGATAAGAGGAAGTATTGGTAGAGGTGATGCTCGAATTGTAAAATATATGAGTACTAGGCTCGGGTATTGAGTTGACTGCAATTGCAGTGCCCTCAGAGCAAGATTCCATGAGGTTGTAGGTGTTTTGGTTTCAGTTAAATATAGGAAAGTGCACAACAAGTGCAGCAGAGTAGGCAGTGGGGCAAGCCTGGGATATGGGTATGTGTGGCTCAGGTAAGGCAGTGGATAAGTACCTGAAAGTGTTGGAAATGTGCAGCAAGCAAGGGGAATGGGTTGTTTGATACCTAGTATTATATATATAACAGTTGTGGTATTAGATGATGTGCAAGTACTAGGCTAAGGTATTGAGATGCTGAACCTGAGAGTGAACCAAAGACTGGGTGTGTCTTGCTGTGGGTGTTTCAGTTGTAGTAGGCATATGCACATGTGTGCATATGTTGAGAGCTTGGGTTAGAGCTTGTGTCATCTAACCTTGAGGTCAGTTGATGTGTTCAATGGAAGTTAACATAAAGATTTTCAGTTCAGGTAAACTGAATAGATGGGAATTAGTGTTGTGTCCATATGAGTTGAGGTTGATGGCATAGGATTGCCACTGCTGTTGGAGTACCGGTCAGGCAACTCATTATTGCAGACAAGTGTTGTATTAGGTAGTGGTGGTGTGGACTATTGGAGTGTATCTCAAATGTTTGATTTGTCAGTAAGTCAAGGCTGAGCATCAAAGACCAAAAGGACTTCTTCACCCCTTACTAATTCTGGAATGGAAGTGGGACCATATCTCCATAGATTTTGTGACCGGTCTTCCTAGATCCCCAACCGACAGAGATACTATGAGCACCCTAATTTTTATATAGTATTTGTTCGGTAATTAATAATAATTATTATTTTTAATATTTATTCGATAATTTAATTAAACTTTGGAAACCAACCACCATGGTTGTAGAAGCATAAAAAATACGCTGGGGAATTATACGCGTAAAACCCTCAACATGCAGGAAGACCGCGTAAAACAGAGCTCCAGCTTTGGGTGGCGTAAAATATGAATTCAAAGTCATTGGCGTACAGCAGAGCTTCAACGCTATTCAGCGTAAAACATAGCTCCAGAACAACCCGCGTAATGCAGTATTTCTAGACTGCTTTGGCGTAAAAATATTGCTACATCGCCACTTCGGCGTAAAACCTATATGCTTTTAATGCAGCGGGAAGTTGTACGAGGAACTCTTCGTATTCCTCGAATGAACCTGTCAGACGAAGCAGTGAACCTGACTCCTGACAAAGAGTACTGCACGACTATCAAGAGGACGGCTGTAATGATGATTCTACACAGAGCCCCAGACTGTCGTTTAGTGACAAATCCTTGATATAAGACGTCATTGACGTCATTTACACATTCAAGGAATATACTGCCTATTCTACACAGGCAGAGATGAGATTTTACGCTCAGGATGAGATGAAACCAACCGCTACGTCAAAAGCTGCTCTTCGTACAGAACTCGAGGCACGTCTCTGCAGTTAATACGCGAGATGGGGGCAGATCTTTGCATTTAATGCACGAGAGCTATAATTAGGGCTAATACGTCCACATCACCATCCCTGCACATTATGCCAACCAGGCTATTTTCAGCTATAGGAGTACGCCGTATGCTATCTCCTCGAAATACGCCGACCTGGCTATTTTTAATTATAGGAGTACGCCGTATGCTATCTTCTCGAAATATGCCAACTCAGGCTATATTTACAAAGGTGTGTGATTAGGCTATTTGGCCCAGAATACGCTCAAGACCTCAGTCAAGGAAGGATAATCGGCTATCTTTACGTTGGCTGCCTATCCATGCAGCATCAAGCTTTACGCAGAACTTGGCTTCTACGCCAATATGACAGCTACTTGGCTTCTATGCCAACATGACAGCTACCTGGCTTCTATGCCAACATGACAGCTACCTGGCTTCTACGCTAATATGATAGCTACTTGGCTTCTACGCCAACATGACAGCTACCTGGCTTCTACGCTAACATGACAGCTACCTGACTTCTACGCCAACATGAAAGCTACCTGGCTTATAAGCCAACATGACAGCTATTTGGCATCAATGCCAACTTGACAACTATTCGGCTTCTACGCCTACTTGGCTTTTACGCCATCAAAACAGCTATTTGGTTTTTTATGCCAACGTGACAGTTATTTGGCTTTTATGCCAACATTCTCTACGCGAGGGGCAGTTATCTACGTGGCTTGCATGCCGTGATCTTCGATGAGCAATTATACGCGTTATCTCATAATGGGACACGCGTCACATGCCGATTCAGGAGATCATTCATACGTAGGTAGCAGTTATTATAACTGCCGCGTAAAAGGTGCAGCCCTCTCCGCTGTTCGGTTTTTACGTCGACTGTCACTGAACCCTATAAATAGAGACCTTCGGTCACGGAGGTCCAGGGTCGAAGATTTTTGAAGAAGGTGGAGGATTTTTTAAGAAAAGAGAGTATATCCATGTCACGCCCCAGTCCCAAAATATCGAGGGACTGGACACGTGGCAATGGCCAGCAGCACGCACCGATGGATAATCCAATTTAATGGATCCATCAGGGCGTACTTAAGCTGTAACGAAGGTCTACTACAACAAATTACACTAATATCATCCATAAAGGTAAAGAAATAAACTGCATAATGAAATGGAAATGAGTAGCAACAACAAGTTAGTCGGGGAAACAATCCGACTTATGTCTGAATACACTGGCTCAATAGGCCAGGAACAAAAGAGATAAACATAAAGTAAATACTGAGTACGGGATCAGGTACTCAGGAGAAGTCTTCGGCAGTCACCTCGTCTGCAGGGTTCAGTTCTGCTCCAGTATCAAGTCCAGCAATAGCCTCGGCTCCTGTCCCGTATATCTCGGGGTACTGCTCCTCAGCTAAACCTGGGGACATCATCCATTCCAGGTCCTCAGTGGACATAGCAAGGCACAAAATAAAACAAGCCAAATAAATATAGTGCAATTAAATAAATGAAACAACAGGGTAAACTATGTAACCATCTATGTGATATGCAAATGAGAGCAACACTAGTACTCAGGCTGAGACCGCTACAAGCTCTGTGTCGGGGAGCCGGTAGCAGCAATAACACGTAAAGGGTCTAGCTCTGCTGGAGAGTCTACAACCTCACAATAATAGTAGATATATAGATAGAACAGCCTGTAGCCTGTGTGTCTCTCTCCACTCAATGTAATCACATAAACCATGACCATAACGTCTCATGTCCATGTCAGCGGGATTATAACTAATGCAACAAGTTAAACTGTCTATAACTAGAATATCTCTGTCAAGTCCTGTATCCTATACAGAATCACCATGAATGTCTCAGAAAGGTTCTGTCCATGTATAGTGTCAAGTGTCCTGGGTTGTAGGGTACTTGATATGTCAAGTACAAAAGTAAAGGGTATCGTAAATCCATCTCTAAATGACGAACCCAACACCGCGTACGGTAGGTACGTCATACGTTTTCTAGGTTAAGCCGTTTAAACAAGTTTATATGAATTTACACAAGACAACCAGCAAAGTATTATTACAGGAAGTATGAAGATAAAGACTGCAAGTTTGACAAGGTGCACTTGCCTGATGTTTGAATTTCACTTAGTTCCTGTTCTCGGAAATTTCCAGAGATGTCTCCAAAAGCTGAAATAAGTAGTACCATCACGCTCAGAAGGTGTCAAATAGCTAGGAACGCCTGTCCTTGGGTCTAATTTGGAGACAAGGGCAAAAACGGTAATTTCGGGCCAAAATGGGGTCCACCGGTGGGCCCGCTTTGCACCGAAAAATGTGTCAGGGTCAACTGTCTCCAAATTCACCAAACTTAGTGTCAACAGGTCAGGAACGCTGATATGAACCCAACGGAACTTTCAGATTTGAATTCCGATGAGCCGATCACAAAATCGCCCGTCGAGCGGGGCCTGTGGGGCCTTACGACACGCGATTTCGTCAACGTTCTCAGAATTGAACCAAACTTGACCCACAGGACCAGCGTATCTCTACGAGTCCGATGGTGCAAGTTTTGTCTCGATCCGATGTGTGTGCACAAAGTTAGGGAGAATTAAAGAAAAGTCGGATACGGGGCGATGTCCGCGGATACGTACTGATTTCGGTGTGCACGCACATCCGAATCAGCTTCTGCGAAATTCCACACGTCCGTATCGACGATGCGCACGTATCTGTGAAGACCGCACGCGATCAAGTCGTCCCGTTTGGCGGGGGGTACTCAGTTCCGGGGTGAAACAGGCTCTGGTTTTTCCTGTAGGCGAGGTCGTCGGAGTTGGGGTTTGGGGAGGGAAGGATGAAGGAGGCGGTAGGGGGTTTTATAGGGGGAGGCGCGGGGGAGAGGGGCCGAGGTCGGGGGCGACGTGGGCGGGGCTAGCGGAGGGGGACACGGTCGTGGCGGCCGGAATTCGCGGCGGGCGCCGGAGAACACGGGCGAGTGGGGGGGGCTGGTCGTGGGGTGCGGGTGAGGAGCCCGGTCGGGTTCGGGTGCGGGTGTGGCCGACCCTCCCGACCCGCTAGGGTGCTGGGCTGGGCTGCTGGGCTCGGCCCACTGGGCCGGGCCGGGCCCAAAACGAAAAAACTAAAAAAAATAAAAACAATAATAATAATAATAATAATAATAAATAAAAACAATTAATTAATTAATTAATTAGTTTAATTACCTTAAATAGTTTTTAGGCATTTAAAAAATAGGTCTGAGGCCCAATAAAATCCAAAAAAACTACCCTAAGTCCGGTTTTCTATTTTACACCATAAAATTATATTTTTATTACATTTTAATATTAGTTATTAGCAATTAAAAATTATAAAATTACCATAGGACCTATGTAAATTCCTGAAAAATTGTAGAAAATTCCCAAAAATTGATTTTAAAAAATCTGAAAATTTTAGGGTGATTACAATCTACCCCCCTTAAGAGGATTGCGTCCTCGCAATCGAAGGGTAAACTACAAAGGCACGAAATTTACAGAATTAAAGAATGCTTAGGTTTTACCTGCATCAGCAAATAAGTGTGGATAACGCTGGCGCATAACATCCTCTCGTTCCCAGGTCGATTCGCCCGGAGAATGTTGTTTCCAAGCTACCCGAACCAGTCTGATTGTCTGCCCTCGCAGTGTCTTCTCACTGGTGTCGAGTATACCCACTGGTTGCTCCTCGTATCTCAGGCTAGGTCCCACCGAAATCTCAGAATTATCAACTATATGGCTTGGGTCAGTCACGTATCGCCTCAGCTGTGAGACGTGGAATACATCATGTACTCCCTCTAAGGATGGAGGTAATACAAGACGATAAGCCACCTCACCAATGCGCTCCAAGATATCAAATGGCCCAATAAACCTTGGGCTTAACTTGACTCTGCTGCCGAATCTGATAGTACCTCTAGTGGGCGAGATCCTCAAAAATACATGCTCTCCTTCCTTGAACTCCAGGGGACGTCTGTGCGCATCGGCCCAATGCTTCTGTCTATCCTGGGCTGCACGGAGATGATTCTGAATCTGCCTTACTTTCTCCACTGTCTCCGTTACCAACTCTGGACCCAGTAATTAACGTTCGCCAACGTCACTCCAGCATATCGGCGATCTGCACTTCCTTCCGTACAATGCCTCGAAAGGTGTCATCTGAATGCTTGCCTGATAGCTGTTGTTGTAGGAGAACTCCACTAAGTGCAGATGATCTTCCCAAGATCCTCCAAAGTCCAGTATACATGATCGCAGCATATCTTCCAAGATCTGAATTGTGCGCTCTGACTGACCATCTGTTTGAGGATGATAGGCAGTACTGAATTTGAGCCTGGTGCCGAGACTCTCTTGCATGCTTCGCCAGAAGTGAGATGTAAATCTCGAGTCTCGATTTGATACAATACTAACCGGCACTCCATATAATTTTATGATCTGTCGCATATACATGTCGGCTAGTACTTCCGTGGATTGTCCGACTCTGAATAGCAAGAAGTGAGCCGACTTAGTGAGCCGATCCATAATAACCCATACCGCATCCTTTCCACTAGGGCTTCTTGGAAATCCAGTGACGAAGTCCATGGTAATATGCTCCCACTTCCATTCAGGTATGGGAAGTGGCTGCAATATACCTGCAGTCCTTTGGTGCTCGACCTTTACCTGCTGGCAGACTAAGCATTTTGCCACAAATCGAGCAATCTCCCTTTTCATTCCATGCCACCAGTAATATTGTCTTAAGTCCCGGTACATCTTGGTTCCTCCTGGATGAACAGAGTATATGGAGCTATGTGCTTCAGTCATCAACTCCTGCCTCAATTCTCCATTTGGAACATATAGGCGATTTCCGTACCTTAATGTCCCGTCCTCGTGGATGCGAAGTCCCGTTTGCATGCCTGCTTCGGTTCTCTCTTTCAGCCTTCGGAATCTGGCATCATTAGGCAAAGCTTCTTTGATTCTCTCCACCAGCGATGACTTAACTTCGAGGTTAGCCAGCAAACCATTTTGTCCAGGTAGAACAACCTCTATATGAAGATCTTGCAAGTCTTGTAATAGCTGAGGCTGCTCAGTTAAGAAATAAGCCGAGGGTTTTCTGCTGAGGGCGTCGGCTACAATATTTGCTTTCCCCGGGTGGTACTGCAGATCTATGTCAAAGTCCACCATCAACTCAAGCCAACGCCTTTGCCTCATGTTGAGCTCCTTCTGAGTATAAACATACTTCAAGCTCTTATGATCAGTGAATATTTCAACCTTCTCTCCATACAGATAATGCCTCCAGATCTTCAATGCAAAAATCACTGCAGCTAGCTCCAGGTCGTGCGTTGGGTAGTTCTTCTCGTGGACCTTCAACTGCCTTGATGCATAAGCGATAACCTTGCCATGTTGCATCAAGACACAACCTAGTCCACTACCGGACGCATCACTATAAACAACAAAACCTCCTGACCCCGAGGGAAGAGTCAAGACTGGTGCTGTTGTTAGACGCCTCTTCAATTCTTCAAAGGCATTCTGGCATTCTTCCGTCCATATGAACTCCTGATCCTTCCGTGTCAGCTTAGTCATCGGCTCTGCGATCCTTGAAAAATTTTCTACGAACTGTCGGTAATACCCAGCCAGTCCAAGAAAACTTCTCACTTCTGCAACAGAGGTAGGGGTAGGCCAGGTTTCTATAGCAGTGACCTTCTCTGGGTCCACAGACAGTCCTTCACCCGAGATAATATGTCCTAAGAATGGCACCTTGTCCATACAGAACTCATATTTGCTGAGCTTGGCATATAGCTTCTCCCTTCACAAAGTTTCTAGCACAATTCTTAGGTGTTCCTCGTGCTCTTCGTGGTCCTTGGAGTAGACTAGAATATCGTCAATGAATACCACCACGAACTTATCCAAGTACTGATGGAAGACTCCGTTCATCAAACTCATAAATACAGCAGGTGCGTTGGTTAAACCAAACGGCATTACTAGGAACTCATAATGTCCATATTTAGTTCTGAAGGCCGTCTTTGGGATATCTTCCTTCTTCACCCTAATCTGGTGATAACCGGATCTAAGGTCAATCTTTGAGAATACCCTAGCACCACTCAATTGGTCAAACAAGTCATCAATGCGTGGTAAGGGGTACCGGTTCTTAACAGTGACAGCATTAAGGGCTCTGTAATCAATGCAAAATCGCACGGTTCCGTCCTTCTTGGGTACAAAAAGTATAGGTGCTCCCCAAGGTGAAACACTGGGCCGGATAAATCCTTTTTCTAGAAGATCGTCAACTTGCGCTTTCAACTCCACTAACTCCTTAGGTGCTAGCCGATATACCGATGAAGTGATAGGTTCGGCTCCTGGAGTTAGGTCTATTGTGAATTCTATCTCCCGATCAGGTGGTAAACCTGGAAGGTCGTCGGGAAATACATCCACAAATTCTGTTATGACTCTTGGGTAACCTGAATCCTCTTCTACAGTTAATACCCTAAGAGTTGGCTGGACCCCTTGCTCTACAGCTCCTCGGAGAAATTCAAACTCAGGAAGGCTAGGGGGTCTAAATATCACTTTTTTAACCCGACAATCCAGTGTCGCATGGTACTGACTTAACCAGTCTATACCAAGTACAACATCATAATCAGGCATAGAAAAGATCAGGAATTGGGCTCGCATCTCTCGGCCACAAACTACTACCGAACATGATCTACATATATCACTAACCGGGATAATTCTACCTCCCGTTAGAATTCTCTTCATCTTTGAGAGAGGTGCGGTAGCTACTCTATGTGTGGCTACGAAGCTAGCAGCAATAAATGAATGCGAGGCTCCAGAATCAAATAATGCTACAGCAGGAATTGAAGCTACTAATATGGTACCTGCTATCACTTCACCTGCAGTAGCTTCCTCTGTGACTGCTAGTGCATATGCCTGACCTCGTCCCTGAGCGGGACCCCTTTGCTGACGAGCCTGTTGGAACAAAGCTGCCTGAGGTGGTAGTGGTGGCCTGGCTCCTCCAGGCCCTGTCTGAGTTGCTCCCCCAGCTGGAAGAGCTGGCCTAGGTGCAGGTGGAGCTGGTTGATTCGGAACTCCCTCTCGACGTTCCGAGCAGTCCTTTGAGAAGTGTTGTCCGGATCCGCAAACCAGGCAGAGTCCCAGCTTACGTCTACATTCTCTTTCAATATGACCTACTTTGCCGCAGTAATGACAAGTAGGTAGGTTCTTTGATGCTGCTTTCTGAGGCAGGTTCTTCTGGGGCCGTTTGGCAGAATCCCCAGGTGATGACTTGGACGGTGCTGAGGAGAATGGACGTTTCAGGCTTGATTCCCTCCGAGTAACGTGCTCCATCTGACGTGCTGCAGCTAGGACGTCGAAGTAAGATGTGGGCGCGACCGATCCGATTAACTTATGAAGCTCGAACCTGAGTCCATCAAAGAACTTCTCCGCCTTCTCTTCTTCGGTAGGAATTAGAGAAGGGGCGAAGCGGCTCAGGCGAATGAATTCGGCGTTATATTCCTCCACCGTCATGTTGCCCTAGATCAGGCGGTTGAATCTGTCTCGGAGTTCTGACCGAGCAACAACAGGGATGTACATTTCCTGGAAGAGTCTGGAGAACTCCTTCCAGGTGACCTGATCATGTCCGAGCCTTCTTTCTTCGGACAGCCACCAATGGTGCGCGTTGTCCGTCAGTTGCATCCTGACGGCAGTCATCCACTTCTCCTTTGGAAGTTCAGCGGCCTCCAACTGGTGCTGAGTGTTTGTAAGCCATTCATGAACTTCAGTTGGTCCTTCCTTGCCCGAGAAGGTACGGGGTTTGAGTTGACGGAAATCTGTGATGGATCCCGTCGCTGGTCGCCTATTTGGTGGATTTGCATATTCCAATGCTGCGACTACGCTGTTCCTTAAGTTCTCGGCCTCATGACGTTGGACCTCCTATTGAATCTGTTGTTGTGCCTGCATCATGGCGTAGAACATCTGGAACATTTGCTGTCCGTCCATTGCCTGCCCTGGAGGAAAGACAGGCATCGTAGGAGGGAACTGGGGTGGAGGCGGGATGTCATCACGCCTGAACCTGGAACTGGGCTGGCCAAATTGATTGCTCTGAGAGGATTGTCCTCTAGTATCTGGCGTCGTTCCAGCTTTACAGGTAACCACAGCTTCAGACGGTGTACTCAAGGGATTCTCGTCACCACTTCTGGGATCCATTACTCTGCATAAAAAGAAAACAATGAGAACGCACAGAGGAATCAAATCAGGATGCAATTCAAGCAATTAAATTGAATTCGACATAGAGTCCAAAAACGATTCAATCAATGGATGAGATCCTATAAATTATCCTATCTTATTGCAAGCCTGCTCGGTCCCTAAGTTGAAACCGAACAATTTAGTTGTGACCTGCATGGGCCACCACAAAAACCATGTCATGCCCCAGTCCCAAAATATCGAGGGACTAGACACGTGGCAAAGGCCAGCAGCACGCACCGATGATTAATCCAATTTAATGGAGCCATCAGGGCGTACTTAAGCTGTAACAAAGGTCTACTACAACAAATTACACTAATCTCATCCATAAAGGTAAAGAAATAAACTGCATAATGAAATGGAAATGAGTAGCAACAACAAGTTAGTCGGGAAAACAATTTGACTTATGTCTGAATACACTGGCTCAATAGGCCAGGAACAAAAGAGATAAACATAAAGTAAATACTGAGTACGGGATCAGGTACTCAGGAGAAGTCTTCGGCAGTCACCTCGTCTGCAGGGTTCAGTTCTGCTCCAGTATCAAGTCCAGCAATAGCCTCGGCTCCTGTCCCGTATATCTCGGGGTACTGCTCCTCAGCTAAACCTGGGGACATCATCCATTCCAGGTCCTCAGTGGACATAGCAAGGCACAAAATAAAACAAGCCAAATAAATGCAGTACAATTAAATAAATGAAACAGCAGGGTAAACTATGTAACCATCTATGTGATATGCAAATGAGAGCAACACTAGTACTCAGGCTGAGACCGCTACAAGCTCTGTGTCGGGGAGCCGGTAGCAGCAATAACACGCAAAGGGTCTAGCTCTGCTGGAGAGTCTACAACCTCACAATAATAGTAGATATATAGATAGAACAGCCTATAGCCTGTGTGTCTCTCCCCACCAATGTAATCACGCAAACCATGACCATAACGTCTCATGTCCATGTCAGCGGGATTATAACTAATGCAACAAGTTAAACTGTCTATAACTAGAATATCTCTGTCAAGTCCTGCATCCTATACAGAATCACCATGAATGTCTCAGGAAGGTTTTGTCCATGTATAGTGTCAAGTGTCCTGGGTTGTAGGGTACTTGATATGTCAAGTACAAAAGTAAAGGGTATCGTAAATCCATCTCTAAATGACGAACCCAACACCGCGTACGGTGTTGGCACCCGACTATGATCGGACACTAGGTACGTCATACGTTTCCTAGGTTAAGCCATTTAAACAAGTTTATATGAATTTACACAAGACAACCAGCAAAGTGTTATTATAGGAAATATGAAGATAAAGACTGCAAGTTTGGCAAGGTGCACTTGCCTGATGTTTGAATTCCACTTAGTTCCTGTTCTCGGAAATTTCCAGAGATGTCTCTGAAAGCTAAAATAAGCAGTACCATCACGCTCAGAAGGTGTCAAATAGCTAGGAACGCCTGTCCTTGGGTCCAATTTGGAGACAAGGGCAAAAACGGTAATTTTGGGCCAAAACGGGGTCCAACGGTGGGCCCGCTTTGCACCGAAAAATGTGTCAGGATCAACTGTCTCCAAATTTACCAAACTTAGTGTCAACAGGTCAGGAACGCTGATACGAACCCAACAAAACTTTTAGATTTGAATTCCGATGAGCCGATCACAAAATCGCCCGTCGAACGGGGCTTGTGGGGCCCACGACACGCGATTTCGTCAACGTTCTCAGAATCGAACCAAACTTGACCCACAGGACCAGCGTATCTCTACGAGTCCGATGGTGCAAGTTTTGTCTCGATCCGATGTGTGTGCACAAAGTTAGGGAGAATTGCAGAAAAGTCGGATACGGGGCGATGTCCGCGGATACGCACTGATTTCGGTGTGCACGCACATCCGAATCAGCTTCTGCGAAATCCCACACGTCCGTATCGACGATGCGCACGTATCTGTGAAGACTACACGTGACCAAGTCGTCCCGTTTGGCGGGGCGTACTCAGTTCTGGGGTGAAACAGGGTCTGGTTTTTCTTTTTTTGGATCGCGGTGTGTGATCACCACAGGACGCGATGCCCCGAGCGGTTTATCCGGGCACCGAGAGGGTCATACAGGCTTCACGTAGCAATTTACAGAATCAAAATTGGATAAACGAGCAGGGAGATACGCGTACCTGAACGGGGTTTGAAAAATCCGAAATATCTCGTGTCCGACACGACGCGAAGTGTCCTGTGTCCAACCCAACCCTAGGGTTAGGGTTCTGGCCGGAGACGGGCGGCTCTGCGGTGGGGGTGGCCGGCCGGAGGGGCTGGGGGTAGCGCAGGCGGCCGGCGCTGAGCGGTGGAGGCGGGCCTGCTGCTGGGAGAAGAGGGAGGAGGAGGAAGAAGGGGGCTCGGGCTCTGGCGGCTGCGGGAGGAGGTCGGCGCGGGCTGGGGTGGTCGGAGTCGAGGTCGGCGAGCTCGGGGGGGGGGGGTGGCCGGTAGGCGAGGTCGCCGGAGTTGGGGTTTGGGGAGGGGAGGATGAAGGAGGCGGTAGGGGGTTTTATAGGGGGAGGCGCGGGGGAGAGGGGCCGAGGTCGGGGGCGACGTGGGCGGGGCTAGCGGAGGGGGAGGCGGTCGTGGCGGCCGAAATTCTCGGCGGGCGGCGGAGAACGCGGGCGAGTGGGGGGGGGCTGGTCGTGGGTGCGGGTGAGGAGCCGGGTCGGGTTCGGGTGCGGGTGTGGCCGACCCGCCCGACCCGCTAGGGTGCTGGGCTGGGCTGCTGGGCTCGGCCCACTGGGCCGGGCCGGGCCCAAAAAGAAAAAAAATAAAAACAATAAAAACAATAAAAACAATAATAATAATAATAATAAATAAAAACAATTAATTAATTAATTAGTTTAATTACCTTAAATAGTTTTTAGGCATTTAAAAAATAGGTCTGAGGCCCAATAAAATCCAGAAAAATTACCCTAAGTCCGGTTTTCTATTTTACACCATAAAATCATATTTTCATTACATTTTAATATTAGTTATTAGCAATTAAAAATTATAAAATCACCACAGGACCTATGTAAATTCCTGAAAAATTGCAGAAAATTCCCAAAAATTGATTTTAAAAAAATCTGAAATTTTTAGGGTGATTACAATCCAGAGAGTGTTGAGTGACTACTTTGGCAACGAGAGTTCAATCCCTCCTGCATTCTTTGAAGCTTATTTTTCGTCTTCTACAGAACTTCTTCGTCATCGTGTGGTCCAAGGGACAAATTGATCGACCGCAGATCAGACTCCTATAGCAATATTTTCCCAGAATCAAATTTTTGTACTTAACATCCTCGTATAGGATTAATTGTACTTCTTTTTCTTATTTGTAAACCAAAGAAAGGGTTTCATATAAACCTAGTTTTATTTCTTTTATTTAAAATTTTGAGTGCAACACTAGCATTTTCCTTTCAACCAACCTAGCATGCTCAACTTAAACGAGTCAAATTAAGCTCCTGCCATGACTGTGCCTCACAAATTCGTAATCTCATGCCTTATTTTGGTCATACAACTTTTGCGACACAATTACGAGAAAATGATGATTAATTAATTCTTTTGTCGTGACGTACAATTTTAACACGCCACACCAACCCATTGATTCCAACTAAATCCATACTATGAGCCTAACTGGTCCTATTACATACATGACACTCGAGTTGCGTTATCCGAACCCCCGCATGCTTCTAATATAATATTAAGTAGAAAATAGAATTTATAAATTTATTTAATTAATTTAATATTCATTCATATTTAGTAATTATTATTTAAATTGGTAAATTTGGTTGTAAATTATTTGATGGAGAAAATATAAAAAATTTAGAATTTTTTAAAGTGCCTAACTATTTTTGAGAATTTTCTACATATAACTATTGAAAAAAATAAAACAAAAGAAAAAAAAATAAAAAAATAAAACCCAAACCCATATCCGCTAACCTAACCCAAACCCAAAAACCTAAAACTACCCAAGCCCACCCGCTCACTCTCCCCTGGCTCTCTCTCTCTCTTTCTTTCTCTCTCTCTCTCTCTCTCTCTCTCTCTCTCTCTCTCTCTATATATATATATATATATATATATATATATATATATATATATATATATATATATATATACATATATATATATAAACCCTAACCTTAATCCTAAACCACCTTCACCATCACCCCGCCGGAGCCGACGACCACCCGCAGCGCCATCCACACCGCCGCCAGCAGCCCCACCGCGCGCACAGAAAACAACAGCAGCTGCGTGGCCGACCGCGCGCACACGCACAGCAGCAGCAGTCGTGCGCCCCCACTTTGTACGAAGTTTTTTTTCTCCTTACTTGTCCGTTTTGCGTTCCATCTTTGCTGGTATATTCACAACCTAACCCTCTAGTATTTCCTTCAAGTGGAACGAACGGATTTGATCGAAAAATTGACCAAAAGTTGGCCGAAAAACTGTTCAAAAATAGTTCAGAAATTCAGTCCAAGTACCCATGTTCATGTCTAATTTTCTACCAACTCGTTAATTATTTTTAAAATATAATTAAAAGGACTTTTTTATAATATAACCAAGATTTTAACTGTTCTTTTAGTTTTTATTAGTTTGCTTTAATGTTAAATTATTCTGGTTCCAAAACGACCAAACATATGTTTTCAAAACACCTAAAATATTCGATACGGGGTACGTTCCGCCAAACGATGCCACTTTATCGTGTGCGAATTATACCAAATAGTGTGTAACGTAAACGCGGACGTATGGGCTTTCTCGAAACTTGATTTGGACGTGTTTGCATGCCGGAATCAACGCGTATCTGCCGAAAAATATCGTATCGTCCTATTCTGACACATCGTCATAACTTTGTGTGTACTCGTTGGTTTACAATGAAACTTGTGCCATTGGATTTGCAGTATTATGCTGGTCATGTGACCCAAGTTTGGTTCGAATCCGAGAACGTTGATGAAACACCCTTTTGTTGGTCCTATGGATCCATATGACGGGCAATTTTATGATCGGCTCATCGAAATCCAGTTCTGGATGTCCCGTTGGGTTCGTATCATCGTTTTGGACTCGTAGACACTAAATTTGATTAATTTGAAGAATTTATCTCTGGCATATTTTTCGGTGCGAAGTGGGCCACAAGTGGACCTCGTTTTGACCCAAAACTGTCAATTTTGTCCATGTGTCCAAATTGGACTTATGGATAGTCAATGCTAGCTATTTCAAGTATTCTGAGAATATTGGTGATATTTGTTTCCGCATCCGGAGGTATACGTGCAGATTTTACTTTTTTAGGAGTTGTTGACGGAGTTCAAAACCCAAGCAAGTGTACATTGCCAAACTTGCAGTAGATCCTATTATATTATTTATTTGTGTTTCTTTATATATATATATATATATATATATATATATATATATATATATATATATATATATATATATATATATTCTTGTGATATGCCTGTTCAACCTAGGACCGTGAGACGTTGCTTAGCGTCCGAACTAGAATCGGGTGTCGACGCTGTACGCAGAGTCGTGTAATTTCACATAGAGAGTTGATTCCACGATACTATTTTTACTTGCTTGCTTACCAAGTACGTCATACCTTAGGACACTTGACACTATTTTATGTGACAGGATCTTTCTTGAGTTATTCATGGTAATTCTGTATAGGCTTACAGGATTCATGATATGAGACTTGCATATTATATGGATATTATTATGACTCGTTGTATTAGTTCGAGGTCATGATCTGGCGTGTTATGGACATGAGACATTATGGATATGAGATGTGAGGTTACATTGGATGGAGAGATACACACAGGCTACAGGCTAATATATATATATATATATATATATATATATATATATATATATATATATATATATATATATATATATATATATACTATATTACCGGAGGTTACTGGAGGTGTCTTAGACTCTGTCTCAGATCTTTGGCACATATACTAGAGTCATGATATTACTTGTTGCTATGGGCTCCCCGATACAGAGCCTATAGTGGTCCTAGCCTGAGTACTAATGATGCTCTCATTTGCATTTCCCTTAGCTGGTTACATAGCTTGCCTTGAGGATCTGTCTATATTTACTTGTTGTATTTTATTTTGGCTTGAGTGTTTATTGTACCTTGCTATGTCCCCTGAGGACCTAGATCCGGATTATGTCCCCAGGTGTAGACGAGGAGAGCTATCCCAAGATTTACGGGACATGGCTACTATTGGAGACGTACAGATTGCAGAGGACGAGGTTGTTCCTGAGGACTTCTCTTGAGCATACAGTATTCTCACCATTCATTATTTATGCTTAGTGTTCTTTGATATTTGATCTTATAGTGACTTCTGTATATTTATTATTTTGATGATGGGTTGTTCCTTGTGACATTATTTATATTGCTTTGGTTGGATAGATTATTTTATATTATTGTGACTGGACTATCTCTTTGTAATTTTTTTACTTATTATAGATGAGATTATATATATAAACGGTGATATGTATCGTAGACCATTGTATTTATTTTACAGCTTAAGTGTACTCTAAAGGGTCCATTAAATTGGGTTTGTCCATTGGAGTTGTGCTGCTGGACATTGACACGTGACTAGTCCCTTAGTATTTTAGGACTGGGGCATGACATATACAATTTGGGAAATAGTGGATTGACTCAAGAAGGTTGCTCACTTTCTTTCCTTTGGAGTGGGACAATCTACAGAGCAGTTGGCTCGGATGTACATGAGTCAGATTATCAGACTTCATAAAGTGCCAGTCTGCATCATATTAGATAGGGATTCCATATTCATATCTCACTTTTGGCAGGGTCTACAATAGAGTTTGGGTACCCGTCTGAAGTTTAGTACAGCTTATCATCCCCAAACAGATGGTCAGTCAGAACGTACGAACCAGACCCTAGAAGTTATGCTTCGATCTTGCACCCTTGACTTTGGTGCTTCATAGGAGGATCACTTGCACTTGGTCGAATTCTCCTACAATAATAGTTTCCAAACAAGTATCCCGATGGCACCCTTCGAGGCACTGTATGGTTTAAAGTACAGATCTCTGATATCTTGGGATGACATTGGTGAGAGGCAATTTCTTGGTCCCGAGATGATAGCCCAGACAGTTAAAGTAGTCAAACAAGTCCGAAAGCATCTTTAGGTGGCTCAAGATCGTCAGCGTTATTGGGCCGATTTGCATCGACAACCTCTTGAGTTCTCTGTCGTCGACCATACCCGAGGAGTCATCATATTTGGTGTGCGAGAAAATCTTAGTCCACGGTATGTTGGTCCGTTCAATATCCTCGAGTGAGCGGAAGATTTTCTTATCGCCTTGCTCTTCCACCATCGCTTTATGAGATACATAAAATTTTCCATGTATCTTAGTTATGACAGTATATACCGGATTCAAGCCATGTCTTGAATCATTCAAAATTGGTCGTTGGTACCGACCTTTCGTATGAGGAGAGACATGTATCCATTTTGGACCAGGGAGAGAAGATTCTTAAGAACTGGACTATTCTGTTAGTCTGAATTATTTGGGGGTATCACTCACCGGGCAAGTCAACTTGGGAGCGAGAGGATGATATATGTGCTCGATACCCATATTTGTTTGACTCGTGAGGTATACTTATTCGTATATCTCGTACCATGATCTTGTATTGTGCATGCTTGTCTTATTCTAGGATTATGCTTGATTTTCGTATGCCCTTGCTTACCTTGATTGCATGTCCCCAGAGTTTTCTTACTATACCCCGTGCCTTATTAAAAATTTGAGGATAAAATTTCTAAGGAAGAGAGAGTTGTGAGACTCGTCTCACTGTTCTAGTATACGTACCCGATATACATGTATAGCTTGCTTATTGTTTAATGGCTTACATCTTGTTTTATGTCATTCATGCATTGTTTAGGTTATTTTTGTAAGTTTCTCTTAGTTGCATGCTTTGGACCGTTGGTCCCTTGGTTTTCTTGGTGGGTGGCTGTGATGAACCCGGGTGAGAGGCATGGATTATGATCCAATGACCTACAGTCAATCCCTTGGCTATATAAGCAATCACATTCTCTTTCCTTCACTTTTTTTTCTTTCCATTCTCTTTTCTTCTTTATTTCTTCCCCAGTAGAGAGCAGCAGTCGAGGTTGGCCTTAGCCGTGGTTGACCTTGGTAGTGTTGTATTAGGTTAGAACTTGACCGTAGGCAAGTACATCTTGCCAACCGAAGGAATAACCTTGGATCTTGATTTACTTCTTAGTAAAGCTTATTTTATCATTCGATCTATTTTATTTTTGGATAGCACTTAGAACTTGTCTCCTTGATGATTTTGTTTCCTTGGATTGGATTTCTCTTGGAGTCCGAGAACAACAAGTTGGAGAACGCAAAGTTGGCATGAGAATGCATACAAAAAGTACGTAGAAAATCCTTGTCGCATAAGCGAAGTTCCAGTGAGCGCACTTGTGTGTGTTTCACAAAATCCTTAGAAAGTGCACCAAGATATGTTAATTACTCCGGGCGCATTTTTTACTCATACATACATTTTGTACTATGGAAATTCCTTCAAAAGTACGTCAATCCCACTTGGCATACTTTTGAATGGGTCTGCAAGTCATCAAGAATCTATACCACAAATTAAAATCCAAGTTTGCACACTTTGCAAATATTACAGAGTTGGCGCACTTTGGTGATTTTTTTCTTACCGGCGCACATTGTCCCTTCTGAAAAATGGGGCAC
This sequence comes from Iris macrosiphon, assembly GCA_036927795.1. Taxonomy (NCBI): domain Eukaryota; kingdom Viridiplantae; phylum Streptophyta; class Magnoliopsida; order Asparagales; family Iridaceae; genus Iris; species Iris macrosiphon. The sequence continues at coordinate 43,190,928 of JAYESA010000009.1, read as the reverse complement.
TTTGTAATATGGCGCACTATGTGGCATTCTCAAGAGATGTCGCACTTTGTAGCCTATCGTATTACTAAATGACTAAGTAAGAACTTCTGATCATTCTAGAGAATTGTTTTCTCGACTGTAGAGTCATTTCGACTGGTGTGTCATATCTTGGAACTTGTGTTTTGTCTTTTAGTAGACCTTTATGCGCTTGTTTTTGTGCCAAACCTTACTACTGGCATGCTTGGTGAAAGTGCGCCAAAGTCGTAGCTTGGGTACTTTTATTCATGCGCCAATGATAGATTTATGTGCCAACCTCATTGTTTGCGAGAAAAAGTTTATACGAAACTTTCGTGCTACACACTGTTGAAAAAAAAAGTACAAAAAAGATATAAACAGAAATCTAAGTACAATTGATTTTGGAGAAGTATAGCTGTAGAGATCTGATCTGCAGACGATCATTTTACTCCTTGGACGCTCGAAGATGAAGAAATGCACACAACGACAGAGAATTGCACACAACGATAAAAAAATGTTAGGAATATTGTGAACAACTTGGAGAGTTAAACAATAAGAGAGCTTTGGCACAATGGTACGAGAAGCTTATATTTCTCTCACTCTGTTCTTAAATTTTAAAGACTTGAAAATTCTAGCCCTTTTCTCTTTATCTGTCTGTATATGCTCCTATGTGTGTGTATTCTGTAGGTAGCCACGATTTTAATGGTTGTACAGAATCTATATTTATAGGATTTAGGAGCGATTACGAGAGTATGCGCGTATTTTAGACAGTTAACACATTTTTACCATTGTGCGCGCACTTTTGGTGGATTAACATACCACGTTCTGCATGAGTGGGTGCACAACTTGCTGCCTGCTTGACACGTAACTTCCTATACGAAAAAAGTATAGGTCGTGGGGACAGTTATTTGTACACTTTTTACGAGAAGTACGGCATATAAGACACGCACTTATAACTGCTCCATGTCGGTTAGGATAATATACGCACTTTAGAAGTCGTTTGTAGGTTGGCACATTTTTGGTAAGATTGACACTACGGCGCATTTTTTAGGAAGTTGGCACCGCGGCGCACTTTCGAGGGAGTTGGCATAACGGCGCACTTTTGAGGCAGTTGGCACTACGGCACATTTTTAAAGGAGTTGACACAGCGACGGGGTCGTTAAAGGACAACCTAGGTTTGTTTGCTATAGCTCCATTGTAATGCTGACTTCTGACTCTTCGGTTTATGCATCTGTCAGTTGTCAATTTGCTGCATTAAATATTGAGAGAGGAAAGATCGTTTGTGTGCGAGCTTTCATAACACTAAGAAAGTGCGCCACTTTTCTGCTCTCTGAATTGTGCGTCATCCTCTGAAATTAATGGAAAGTACGCCAACGTAAGAAAATGCACGTCTTTCTTCTGGGATAAGTGGAAAGTGTATCGTTCTTCTACTTGTCAAATTTATTTGTAGAAAACTGTGCCATCTATCTGAGGTGCACTTTTTATGCTTCTACAAGCCCCCTTCAAAGTTTTTGAATTAGTTCAGATGAATTCAAAATTACTTTGAATTAGAAACATAAAAGTTGTTGAGATGTTTATCCGCGCACTCTGGACAGAATCCAAATTGATTTGCTGATGTGACTGTAGTCATAATTTGCTGTATGGATCCCGAAGAGTCATAGCAGCTGAAAAGTTCCCCCAAATCTATAAATAGATGGGTCGAGGAGAGAGAACTTTTCTACTGTACTCAAATCTCTTCGTCTCATTCTTCCTCAAGAAAACCCTAATTTTCTTCTTCCTTCGAAGCTTTTAGCAATAGCCCCCAAGCAAACTCAGGCGACCAAGAACAGTAGCAAGGGAAAGGAATTGGCCTCCTCTTCTCGAGCAACAGCGGCGAGGTCGACAGCGGCTCATCCTGCTAAAGAACGGCTCAATATGCCGTCGTTGAGAGTCACATCAGGAGTTATAGCACATTCTCCTCTGATAGGCATGGCGGCTGTCTTCTTCTTCCCTATATTCTTTTTTTTTATTTACATGTACAATGTAAACTTTTAACAATGGCAAAAAGATGAAGAATGAAAAAATGAAGACCTAGAACACTGAGACACGTGTACACGCGCACTTTTCCCTCGTTCATAGAAAAAATAGTCACTTTGGTAGATTTTTCCTCGTTCAGAGCAAAAACAGGCATCTTGGCACATTTTCTCTCGTTCAGAGTAGAAACAGTCATCTTGGCAAACTTTTTCTCTTTTAGAGTGGAAACAGCCATTTTGGTGCACTTTTTCAATTATTGGCGAGTCAGCGCACTTTTCGTTCCTTTTTATGAGATTTATTGACTCCTTGTTTGTCGCTTTTGTAGTTGACTTGGGTATGAATTCTCTGGCTGAATTGATGGGATCTACTGTTGGACTTTTGTATACTAATTATTTAGAAGACTTATCGCACACTGAGTTTCCCCAATCCGATAAGAAAATGTCTAGCACACGTCAATTATTGATAGCCGGACAAGGAGAATGAATGTTGACGTATTTGATAAGCGGCGAACCTCTTACTTTCTTTGCGAATGAGACATATTCTGAGCCGACTTTCTTGTCTGGTGATACCATTCATCAATCTTCTCAGCCTAAGATTAAGAAAGAGAAGTGGTTGTTCATTGTTTATGGTAGGGTCATGTATCTCCCAGAGATGCCAAGAAGTTTTTCGCTGTCTGCTTTCTCCCATACTACTTATCTACAAAAGATGGAGTGGGATTTAACTCCCATTACTAATAGAGCTAAACGGGAGAAAATTAGCTATAAACATGGTCGTTTCTTTAGTTTCGGTGATGGACATTCAGTCCAAATGCGAGAACTTTATCCTGGGAACGTACCAAGTAAAGATTCTTCGTTGATTCAACCTATCCAGTCTCCTTTGTTTGCCAAAATTTATACTGATGCTGAAGGCATTTATTCTCAGAAGAACGTTTGGCTGCCAGGATGGTTGACAAATAAAAATATCTATTGGCGTCGAGTGACGACATGGATATTAGATCAATATATCGAGAATCTTATATCTTTGAATTTATACAATGCCTTGTTAGCGAACTATTATTGCATTGTGCCCAATGCTAATATATTCTTGGCTTTGCTAGAGCAATATAAATCTAGTACTGGAACTGTTTTCACTTCTCGTGGCGAGTTGGGATTCGCCTTACATGAGATGAAACACATATCTACACTACCAACGAAGGAGGTTCCTTATGAGGAGTATGTGCCTACTGATGTGCTATTACCTGGCTTGCAACTATTACTATAACACTGATTCTGGCATGATCTTTATCGGGAAGTGGTTTCAATACCTCTTCAACGATAGAAGCGAGAAGGAATGCGCAGAGATCCAACCGCTTTGACCTTTGGATTCTACCAGAGTTGAAGAACTCATGGTAAGTCATAATGATGAGGATAGGTCCTTTGAGGATCATGAAAGATATTTTGCAGTAGGCGCACCAGCTATGAGCTATCTCAGACTTACTCATACAGAGATTTTGTCTGAAGCTTTGTTTGCCGGATATCTGTCTTTATGGCTCCGAAGTTGGGTATTCCCTGTAGGTTTTCAAGCATTGATTGGCCTTACTACCAGCCATGGTGTATCGTTTGAATGCTCGTTTATGGGAACTTGCTCATAATTTGACGGTAGATCCTCGACGAGAGGAATTTTTTTGAACAGAGCTCCCATTTACCTATCTGATGGGTTAGTTGATTTTACACAACCAGAGTTTGATGGCTCCCAGCTTGGCTCAGGTTGATGGGACAGAACACATATTCTTTTATAGATATAGGCTTTCTAAGTGGACCTATACTACACATTTTCAGACTAGGTGAGCTTTAAATATGGGGAACAGTTAGAGCTTTTGCTGCGCTGTTCCTAACGCGGCAACTGAACACCATGGTTCAAGTTTTATTGATGAGAGGATCACTATATCGAGGCTGCCATCAGGGGTCTTTTCATGGCTAATATTTATCCGGCCCTCTCACTTAGTATACAGAAATGACAATGATTGAACCTTCGAAGCGTATTTACCTAGCCGCTTTGCAAGATAATTTGGCTATGATCAATTGCACGTGGGAAATGTTACTCCGTGCTTAGCAAATTCTAGAGGTTTAATCGATGGCGCCAGGGGATGGAGATATTTTATCATGGGTTGCACGGGAGCTACTTTTACTCTACCTGCACCCAAACCTCACTTACTCCTATTGCATTTTTTTGCCCAGTTTTATTATTCAATGCCAAGAAGATTATCCGAATAAATGCATCTGTAAAAAAATAACTTATTCTCTCTCTCTCGCTCTCTCTCTCTTCATTATTCTGCCCACGATGAACATAATGATAGGGCGATACAGCTTAAAACTCAGATTCAAGAACTCGAAGCCCAACTCAAGCAAGTGAGAGAGGAGTTGAAGGTGACTGTGGTGCAACGTCGGAAAGAGATGGTTCATTGTGACTTAGCAAGAGAACAAATTTTGGATATTGAGCACAACAAGAACGAGCTTGACCATGCTTAAATAAGATGATAGAGTCATATGCTTCTATGACTCATTTTTCTATATATGACTCCAGAATGCTCGAAGCGCGTCGAAGAGAGACATTGAAAAATGACCATCAACTAGCTCGACTGACCCAGTTCCTACTTGATCTTCTACTCTCCCTGAGTGAGATTTATTTTATGCTCTTTCTTGTTTTATTTTCTTTTAAGTTTCTCAATGAAAATATATTGAAACTTTTAGCTTTGAACAATGCTTGTTTGTTGTGAACCCATTATTTATTGCGTATCTACTATTAGATACAAATAATAGGTTAGAGTAAAAATAAGATCAGAGATAATGTGGACATGATATATTTTCAAATAGGATTCCACTGAATATATCTGCTTAGAGGTATTATGAACATGGCATAATAGCTCTGTGGGAGAATTTGGTAGATTTATTACTCAAGGCATACTCATGCTGAGTACAAATGATAAATTTTACAAGATGCAATACTATCAGAGGTGATATGGACGTGATAGTTCACTAGTTTACTCCACCAGAGAAGAGAAGAAAGAGTAGTTCAAGGGTGAACTATTGTCTTCTCTTTAGGGGATAATAAACGGAATATGATTCAGAGGTAATATGGGATTACTCCCAACCCAACTGGGGATCACGAATAGGATATCTTTAAAACAAGTGGGCTTTAAGAATGGATTTTTTTTTTTTTGGAGAGAATTGTTTAGATGATCTCAACGAGAGTATTCCGTTGGATCTGAGTATTGTTCCGCTAAGGAACTTTGAGGACCGATTACCCATATCTTATTCAAAAATGAATATAGATAATAGTTTGAGAGGTCGTGGAGGTTATGAGTTGCTGGGGATAAAAAAATATATTTGCGGTACATCTTATTTTAATCTACTAAAGATAGAGAAGAATATGTCGTGCTTAGACATAATACTTCTTAAGAAATTTATCGTTGCTACTGTTCCACCAATTTTTCATTCGAAAGAATATTGAGCTTGTATGTTTGTATATTTGTGGATATAGGCTAAACATATCCTCGTAACTCCAGGCGAAGATATCGATATACTCCGTTATCAGTTGGAGTAAAGGGTGTTGATCTTCTTCAGGAAGACTCTTGCTAATGAAGATTGGTCTTAGAGAAGATTCTTCTCTTACATCAATTTGGATTATTTCATCCTCTGTAGGTGGTTTACGTTGCTCGAATTGAAGCTCCCATTGAGTATCCATTTGTTGTGACCATGAATCATTCTCGAATGGTTCTGATAGTTCAATGTCTTCCTTATCTGGGGTAGTTGACACCATATTTACAGAGAAAGCATGTTTGAATGCGTTACCCATGCTTTCGTCAGAATCCTATAATGATGAGTCAGAAGAATAAGAATACGTCTCTTCTTATGATTCTGAACTTCCAGGACTTGTTGGTGGTGTAACATATCCCAAACTATGACCAGTCCGTTGGTAGTATATTTTCGACTTGCCTTTAGCAGAGAGGTGACGAATATGAGTGTTTGCGAGAAAAAGTTTATACGAAATTTTTGTGTTACAAACTTTGAAAAGAAAGTATAAAAAGATCCTAAACAGGAATCTAAGTACAATTTATTCTGGGAAAGTATAGCTGTAGAGATCTGATCTACGGACGATCACTTTACTTCTTGGACCACTAGACGATGAAGAAATGCACACGACGACAGAGAGCTGCACACGAAGACGAAGAAATATAGGAAATACTGCGAATAACTTGGAGAGTTGAACAATAAGAAAGCTCTGGCACATTGGCACGAGAAGCTTCTATTTTTCTCACTATGCTCTTGAATTTCAAAGACTTGAAAATTCTAATCACTTTCTCTGTATCTGTCTGTATGTGCTCCTCTCTGTTTGTATTCTAAAGGTAGCCGCTGCATATCTTTATAGATTTTAGGAGCGGTTACGAGAGTGTGAGTGCACTATGGACAGTCAACATTATTTTACCATTATGCGCACACTTTTGGTGGATTAACACCCCACGTTTTGCATGATTGGGTATACAACTTGCTACCTGCTTGTCACATAGCTTCATATACGAGGACAGCATAGGTCATGGGGGACTGTTATTTGTATATCTTTCATGAGAAGTACGACATGTAAGACACGCATTCGTAACTGTTTACTGTCGGTTAGGATAGTATGCGCACTTTAGAAGTCGTTTGAAGACTGGTACATTTTTAGTAAGATTGGTACTATAGCGCATTTTTGAAGGAGTTGGCACTGCGGCACACTTTTGAAGAAAATGGCTCTGTGGCGTACTTTTGAAGGAAATGGCACCGTGGCGCACTTTTGAAAAAAATTGCACTGCGACGCACTTTTAAAGGAAATGTGTCACGTCCCAGTCCCAAAATACACGGGACCAGGTCACATGAAAATAGCCAGCTGTCACATTTCCAGGTGAATCCCAATTAAATGATGAGTAATTACTGATTAACTCTAATTATCATACATACCCACATATAGGGTTCCGCATAACTTGTTTGGGTCCACGTACGACACGCGACACAACTTGACGATACGACGACACGATAATATGACGATATGATACAAGAAAGGAGGCTGGTGGACGAGTACCTGATTGATAGAACGAAGGGGATTTGTCTACTGGTTGGCCGCCCTCTGACGAGGGAGCTCCGGCGTTGACGGCGGTGAGCAGTAGCGACAGCGACAGTATAGCAACTGCAATAGCCGCGGCAGCAGCAGCAGTCCTGGGCAGCAGCGGTTGCTGGGTTAAGTCGGCGTGGGGGTGGCTTGTCGGGTCACGAGGAAAGGTAGTTCTTCGCCGGTCAGGGGCGGTTGGCAGCGCTAGAGGCGGTTGGGAGCGATCATTGTCGGGTTGGCTATGATGGGGATGGTGCTAATGGTGAAGGTCCGACGGTGCAGGGTGTCTATGGTGGTGGTTGGCATCGAGGGAGCAGTGGCAGGCGGCAAGGTGGCTGAGGGGTGGCGGCTTGAGGTGGTGGTGGGGTGTTTGTGAAGTCGGAGGAGGAGAGGGCTCGGTTTGATTATTCGGCTAGGGTTTGAGTAGGTGATGGTGATGGGTGATCTAGGATTTCCATGGAAGAAAATATGTATTTATATATATGGGAATTTGTGGGTTGCCCTCGGGACTTGGGCCTGTCCGGCCTTGTTGGGGTGGGGCTGGTCCACGTGGAAGAGTGCATGTGGGCTTGGGTTAGGTTTGTTTGAGGTAAAATTGGCCTCAAATTAATTAGATTGTAAACAGTTGCATCTGGCATTTAGAGAAAATTGGGTTTATTGAAAAAAATACATAGGCGTTTGTAACGAATGTTTCACAGCTCACATGAAGCCCAATATTCAATATCTAAAAGTCACACAAGGTGAGATGGTAGTCTGGCATGTTTAGGGGATGTAAAATTAATTAGTTTGAGGGTAACCACTAGTGTAGCGCTCCAAACCTCACAGCTACGGTATGGTGTATTAAGACCTATGATTTGTATACATTAATCCTAATTGAATCCAAATTAATCCTAGTCTCTCTATTTAATTTAATTTAAACCCTAAATTGGTCGAGGGGGTTTACAATGTACCCTCCTTAGAGCATTTCGTCCTTAAAATTAAAACATACGCATGGTAAGAACTATTGACTGAAATTAAAATGCTATTACATACCTATGCCTTCGAAGAGATGGATGTAGAGTTGTCGAATATCCTCCTCACGTTCCCAGGTCGACTCGTCTAGTACATGATGCCTCCATGCGACACGAACTAGAGGGATAGTCTGACCTCGTAATACCTTCTCACTTCTGTCCAGGATCTCAACAGGCTCCTCTTGGTATGATAAGCTCAGGTCTACTGTGATCTTTGAATGGTCAAGCACATGACTTGGATCTGGCATGTACCTTCTCAGCTGAGATACATGGAAGACGTCATGCACTCCCTCCAAGGTTTGTGGCAAGGTTAGCCTGTAAGCAACATCTCTGACTCGTTCTAACACATCGAATGGTCCGATGTACCTCGGGCTCAGCTTTCCTCTGCCTCTGAATCTGATAGTCCCTCGAGTATGTGAGATCTTTAGAAATACATGATCTCCAACCTGGAACTCTAGGGGTCATCGATGCATGTTCACCCAATGCTTTTGTCTGTCATGTGCTGCTCGCAGGTGCCCTTGGATCTTTTTTACCTTCTCTACTGTACGAACAACCAACTCTGGCTTAAGAATCTGTCTCTCGCCTATATCGCTCCAACATACGGGGGAACGACACTTTGTTCCATACAATGCTTCATAGGGAGCCATCTGAATGCTCACCTGATAGCTGTTGTTGTAGGAAAATTTGACCAAATACAGATGGTCCTCCCATGATCCTTCGAAATCAAGCATGCATGCTCTCAACATATCCTCTAATGTCAGAATGGTGCACCCCGAATGGCCATCCGTCTGTGGGTGATACGCTATACTAAATTTTAGGTGGGTACCGAGACTCTCTTGCATACTCCGCCAAAATTAAGATATAAACCTCGTATCCCTGTCAGACACTATGCTAACTGGTACTCCATGCAGTCGCACAATCTCCCTCATGTACATATCCGCTAAGACCTCTGTAGATTGCCCAACTCTGAAGGGTAAAAAGTGTGCGGACTTGGTGAGTCTATCTACGATTACCCAAACTGCGTTACGACCATTAGGAGTCCTCGAAAAGCCCGTAACAAAGTCTATAGTGATATGCTCCCATTTCCATTCAGGTATCGAAAGCGGTTGAAGTAATCCTGCAGATCTCTGATGTTCAGCCTTGACTTGCTGACATACCAAGCACTTCGCCACAAAGCGTGCTATCTTTCTCTTCATTCCATGCTACCAATAGTACTATCTTAAGTCTTTGTACATCTTCGTGCCTCCTGGATGAATAGAGTAGGTTGAATATGTGCTTCTGTCATCAACTCCTGACGAAGTTCTCCATTTGGAACATAGAGACGATCTCCGCATCTCAAAGTTCCTTCCTTATGTATACGCAGTCCTGTCTGCATTCCTGCCTCTGTCCTCTGTCTAAGCCTCTGGAATCTGGCATCTGTCGGCAAGACAACCTTGATCCTCTCCACTAATGTCGATTGTAACTGAAAACTCGACAACTGTCCGTCTATTCCGGGCATAACGACTTATATACCCATCTGCTCTAGATCTCTCAACAGATGTTGTTGGGTAGTCAAGAAAAATGCTATGGGTCTTCTGCTCAACGCGTCAGCTACTACGTTGGCCTTTCTCGGATGGTAATGCAGCTCAATCTCAAAGTCTGTTATCACCTCGAGCTATCATTTTTATCTCTGGTTCAGGTCCTTTTGAGTGTAGACGTACTTTAGGCTTTTGTGGTCAGTGAATATCTCTACTCTTTCTCCATATAGGTAGTGTCTCCAAAGCTTCAAGGCAAAGATCACTACTGCAAGCTCCAAGTCGTGAGTGGGATAGTTCTTCTCATGGGTCCTCAATTACCTAGAGGCATAGGCCACAACCTTCCTATGCTGCATCAAGACACATCCTAATCCTTTTCCGGATGCATCACTATAGATTACGAATCCTCCGGGTCCAGAAGGTATGGTCAAGATAGGTGTTGTAGTCAAACGCTTCTTCAGCTCATCAAATATCTTCTGACACTCCTCTGTCCAGGTGAACTCCTGCTCCTTACAAGTCAAGCGGGTCATCGGTTCTGCGATCTTTGCAAAGTTCTCTACGAACCTCCGGTAATATCCGACAAGTTCTAGGAAACTCCTCACCTCTGAGACATTAGTAGGGGTTGGCCATGTCTCTACTGATAAAATGTTTGTCGAATCTACTAAAATGCCATCTCCTGAGATAACGTGTCCAAGGAAAGCGATACGATCTAGAAGAAACTCATACTTGCTCAGCTTGTCATAAAGCCTCTCTCTCCTCAGTGTATCTAACACCAGTCTCAAGTGCTCCTCGTGCTTCTCGTGGCTCTTCGAATACACCAAGATGTCATCGATGAAGGCTACCACAAACCGGTCTAAGTATTGGTGGAATACTTCGTTCATCAAGTTCATAAATACTGCAGGTGCATTCGTCAGTCCAAAAGGTATCACTAAAAACTCGTATTGTCCATAACGAGTCATGAATGCTGTCTTTTGAATGTCTTCTCTTCACACCTTTACTTGGTGATAACCCGATCTCAAGTCGATCTTTGTGAATACTACTGCTCCTATCAACTGGTCGAACAAATTATCAATCCATGGCAGGGGGAACTTGTTCTTGATTGTCAAAGTATTAAGGGCTCTGTAATCGATGCACATACGTACTATTCTATCCTTCTTAGGTACAAAAAATACTGGTGCTCCCCAGGGTGATGCACTAGGATGTATAAATCCCTTGCTCTGCAACTCCTCTAATTGTAGCTTCAGCTCATCTAGTTCTTTTTCGCCAATCGGTATACATTAGAAGATACCGGTGCTGCTCTGGGCACTAGCTCAATAATGAACTCCACATCTCTATCTGGCGGTAAGCCGGACAATTCTTCAGGAAAAACATCCTTAAATTCTGTAACTATTAGTGGGGGTACCATCTCCATAGCCATGTAATTTCCAGCTATCTGTCCTACTCCTTGCTCGACGGTCCCTCGCATGTACTCTATCTCCAGTTGATCTGGTGGTCTAAAAGTGACGCTACCCTTCCGACAATTTAAAACGGCATTATACTGGCTTAACCAGTCCATGACTAGCACAACATCAAAGTATGGCATGGTTAATACCAAGAATCGCACTCTCATCTCTCTACCATATACGACTACCGAGCACGTTCTGATAGTGCTGGTAACCGGCACAATACCTCCTCCGATAAGAATCTTCCAACTCTTAGGTAAGGGGGAAGTAGCTACTCTATGCATTACTACAAATCTCTTAGATATGAACGATAATTTAGCTCCAAAATCAAATAATGTAGTTGCAGGTAATAATGCAACTAAAATGGTACCTGTGATAGCTTCCCCTTCTGTTTCCTCCTCAGTAACTGCTAGTGCAAAGTCCTGTCCGTGCCTCTGTCCTCCGGTCTGCTATCGAGCTTGATCAAACTGTGCCTGCTGTGGGGCCAAGGATGTCACGCCCCAGTCCCAAAATATCGAGGGACTAGACATGTGGCAATGGCCAGCAGCACACACTGATGGACAAAGCCAATACTCAGGAGAAGTCCTCTGGCACGATCTCGTCCTCGGGTTCTGGTACTGCTCCAATATATGCACCTGTTCCTGCTTCTGCTAATGCTCCGGTCCCGTATACCTCAGGATAGATCTCGTCAGCTAATCCTGGGGACATAATCCGAAATCCAGGTCCTCAGGGGATATAGCAAGGTACAAAATAACTCAAGCCAAAATAAATGCAGTGCAGAAATAAATAAAATAATAGGGTAAACTATATAACCAGCTAAGTGATATGCAAGTTGAGAGCATCACTAAAACTCAGGCTGAGACCACTACAAGCTCTGTGTCTGGAAGCCTGTAGCAGAGTTACTATGTATTTTACTATATAATTTACTATGTAGTATATATATGAAATTAGCCTGTAGCCTGTGTGTCTCTCCCCATCCAATGTAATCACACATCTCATGTCCACGATATCTCATGTCCATGTCCATGTCACGTAAGATCATATCTAATACAGCAAGTCATATAATATCTATGAATATAATGTCTATGCCATAAATCCTGCAACCTACACAGAATCACCATGAATATTTCAGAAAGATTCTGTCTCATAAATAGTGTCAGGTATCCGACGCGTGTACACAAAGTTACAACGTATTCCAGAACAGGCCGATATGGGGCGTTGTCGGCGGATACGCGTTGATTCCGGTGTGCACGCACATCCAAATCAACTTCTGCGAAATTTCGCACGTCCGTATCAACGATGCGCACCCTTCGGTGAAGACCGCTCGCGACCAAGTCATCCCGTTTGGCAGGGCGTACTCAGTTTCGGAGGAAAATAGGGTATTGATTTTCCTATTTTTGGATGGCAGTTCACGATCGCCACAGGACGCGATACACCGAACGGGTTGCACGGGCATCGAGAGGGTTATGCAGTACGCGTCACAACTGACGGAACCAAAAATGGGGCAGCGAGGAGAGAGAAAGGGTTACCTGAACGGGGCTACGCAGAATGGGGTTTTCCTGTGTCCGCGAGGCGACACGACACACACTGTGTCAGGTTACTGCTTTGTCCGGATTAGGGTTTCGTCGACAATCCGGAGACTCGCCGGGGCTGCTCAGGGCTTCGCCGGAGGAGAGCAGCACCAACGGAGGCGGAGACGGCTAAGTGGAGGCGCCACGGGGAGAGCATCGGCTGCTGCTGCTCGTGGTCGAGGCGAAGGAGGAAGACAGAGGAGCTGGGCGGCCGGGGTTCGGGTCGAGCGGCTGCGGGTCGGTGAGGGGTTCAGACGGTGGTGGTCGAGGCGGAGGGGGCTAGGGTTCAGGCGGAGGTAGGACAGGGGATTTCGACGGATCGTCGGGAGGAGAAGGTTCTGGAGGAGGAAGGCGGAGGCAGGAGGCTAGTGTGGCCGAGGGTGATCGGAGTGGGGCACTGCAGGTTCTGGGCGAAGGAGAGAGGTTAGGGTTCCGGCGTTGAGGCGGGGGAGGGAGAGGGGATTAAATAGGGCGCCGGAACAATAAAGGGAAAGGGATTATGATTAGGGTTCCGATCGGGTAACGGGTCCGGGTCGGGTTTAATTCGGATCCGACCCGACCCGTTAAGAGTGGGTTCGGTTCGGTTCAGTTCTCCATGGTTCGGTTCGGGTTGGTTTGGTTTATTTTAAAATAAACCGGATTTAATTCTAGGGTTTATTTAAGGTTAATTACAACTTAGTTTCTAAGTCTTTAAAAATATTTTTGGGGTCCAATAAATTTCCGAAAAATTATCCTATGTCTAGTTTTTCATTTTACACCTAAAAATAATATTTTCATAATATTTTAATATTACTTAACATCATTTAAAAATTATTTAATTATAAATACCTTAGTTTTAATTAGTTAAAAATCCCAAAAAATTATAGAAAATTGTGAAAAATCTATTTTTAAAATTCTTGAAAAAATCAGGGGGTTTACAATCTACCCCCTTAAGAGGATTGCGTCCTCGCAATCAAAGAATAACCGGTCAACAGAGATGACACGGTTGCAAACATTGTTCGAAGCACATCACGATCAAGGAGAATCAAGGTTGAGGGTGTAAGAATAACACATAGAAAAAATCATTTCCCTAAGCATTAAAAGTTATACAATTTCCCGGATGAAGAAAATCTAGAAAACTACAGTTTAGAAAAAAAACTAGGTTATTGCTTAAAAACATACTAGGTTATCAATTATAAAACATTCTCGGTTATTAATTATTAGCAAGTTCAAAATTACTAGGTTAAGGCTGAGGTCACGAACCAACAGGCACGAACTAAAGTAAATCTAGAAGCAGATAACTATAAAAACTTACGCGCATTAGCTTCTCCATGAATCTGCACGTCCTCCAAGGTCATCGCGAAAACTTGCCCGCGTCCTTGCGGTTGATTCCTCTGCTGCTGTTGAGCCTATTGGAAGAGTGCTGCTTGTGGTGCCAAGGGTGGCCTCGGCTGATTTCCTCCTTGGGCTGGTGGTCTGACTTCTCTAACTTCCGTCTGTGGTACTCCCAATGCTGGATAGACTGGCCTTGGTGCTGGTAAAGCTTGTCTGTTTAATATTAGTGCTCTCTCTCGATGCTGAGGATAATCCTTGGCTAAGTGTTGATTGGTTTCGCAAATCAAGCATAATTCTAACTTACGTCTGTAGTCCCTTTCAATATGGCCTACCTTGCCACAGTATTGACATGTAGGTAGTATCTGCGGAGAGGCTCTGGGTGGCTGGTGCATGTGAGGTCTCTTTGCAGCTTCTTCTTGTGGTGCTCTGGCTGATGTGGAAGACCGTTTCAGACTGGTCTCTCTCCTAGTGACGCGTTCCATGCGTCGAGCTGCAGCAAGAACGTCCGAGTAAGAGGTAGGTGCGACGGATTCGATGAGTCTCTGTAGCTTGAAGTTTAGTCCATCGAAGAACTTCTCAGCCTTCTCTTCTTCTGTCGGGATCAAAGTAGGGGCAAAGTGACTCAGACGAATGAACTCCGCGTTGTACTCTTCCACTGTCATACTGTCCTGAGTGAGGCGATTGAACTTGTCCCGAAGTTCTGATCGTGCGATAGCCGGAATGTACATCTCCTGAAAGAGTCTGGAAAACTTTTCCCAAGTGACTCGGTCTGGTCCGAGCCGTGTCTCCTCAGATAGCCACCAGTGATACGCATTGTCCGTCAACTGCATTCTAACGGCAGTCATCCAACGTTCTCTTGGAAGCTCAGCTGCTTCCAACTGGTGTTGTGTGTTGGTGAGCCACTCATGAACTTTGGTTGGTCCCTCCTTGCCAGAAAAGGTACGGGGCTTCAGCTGTCGAAAATTGGTGATAGATCCCGTCGCTGGTCGCCTAGCTTGTGGGTTTGCCTGCTCCAATGCGGTTACTAGGCTGGTCCTCAAGTACTCCGCCTTGTGACGCTGAGCCTCTTGATGAATTTGCTGTTGGGCTTGCATCATTGCGTAGATTATTTAGAATATCTGTTGTCCATCAATGACTTGTCCTGGTGGGCAAACAGGCATCGGTGGAACGAACTGCGGAGGAGGTAGGATGTCATCACGCCGGAACCTTGAATTATGCTGGGCCGCTTGATTGCTTTGAGCTGATTATCCTCGGTCTTCTGGTGTCACTCCTTCATCATAGGTAACCACAGCATCATGTGGTGTACCCAAGGGATTCTTATCTCCGGGTCTTGGATCCATTATTCTGCATCAAAAATAAACTTAGAAGAGGCGCCCAGGAATCAAGGCAGGATGCAAGTAAAAATTTAGTTCGAATACGATATAGATATCAAGAATAATTCAAGCAAGTGGATGAGATCCTAAAAACTTATCATATTTTTACTGCAGGCTTGCTCAGTCCCTAAGTTAAAACTGAAGTAATTTTAGTCGTTAACCTGCATGGGCCACCATAAAAACCATGTCATGCCCCAGTCCCAAAATATCGAGGGACTAGACACGTGGCAATGGCCAGCAGCACACACTGATGGACAAACCCAATTTAATAGATCCACCAGGGCACACTTAAGCTGTAACAACAATAAATAGGTCCAATGATACAAGTCACAGCCTATTCTAATCTCATCCACAACAGATAATCACAGATCAAATACCAGAACAAATGTAAATAAATATAATCTAACATATCTCAATAAAAGTGTCTCGGGGAACAACCCGAGAATAAGTCTGATACATCAATGCAATAGACAGAAAATAAGGTAACTAGAAACAAAAATAATTGAGTACATAAAGCCAATACTCAGGAGAAGTCCTCTGGCACGATCTCGTCCTCGGATTCTGGTACTGCTCCAATGTATGCACTTGTTCCTGCTTCTGCTAATGCTCCGGTCCCGTATACCTCGGGATAGATCTCGTCAGCTAATCCTGGGGACATAATCCGGAATCCAGGTCCTCAGGGGATATAGCAAGGTACAAAATAACTTAAGCCAAAATAAATGCAGTGCATAAATAAATGAAACAATAGGATAAACTATATAAACAGCTAAGTGATATGCAAGTTGAGAGCATCACTAAAACTCAGGCTGAGACCACTACAAGCTCTATGTCTGGGAGCCTGTAGCAGAGTTACTATGTATTTTACTATGTAATTTACTATGTAGTATATATATGAAATCAGTCTGTAGCCTGTGTGTCTCTCCCCACCCAATATAATCACACGTCTCATGTCCACGATGCCTCATGTCCATGTCACGTAAGATCATATCTAATGCAGCAAGTCATATAATGTCTATGAATATAATGTCTATGTTATAAATCCTGCAACATATACATAATCACCATAAATATCTCAGGAAGATTCTATCTCATGAATAGTGTCAGGTGTCCTGGGTTAACGTACTTGATAACGCAAGCACGAGAATGTAAAGGGTCACGATATCCATCTCTAGGTGACGTTACACAACTCCGCGTACGGTGTTGGCACCCGACTATTAATCGGACGCTAAGTAAAGTCACACGGTCCTAGGTTAAGCATATACAACAATATATAAATAAGTCAAGAAAATAAGTAACAAAACTGCAAGGGTGGCAAGGTACACTTGCCTGAGGTTCTGGCTCCAACTGTAGCTCTGGTCTCAGTGAGATTTGTAGGTAGTCCTCCGATTGCTGAAATAAACATCACTATCAGATTTAGAAAATATCAAATAGCTAGAAACGCCTGTCCTTGAGTCCAATTTGGACACAGAGGCAAAAATGACAGTTTCTGGTCAAAGCGGGGTCCACATGTGGCCCGCTTCGCACCAAAAAAGTGTCAGAACCAAAGGTCTCCAAATATTTCAAACTTAGTGTTAACAGGTCCAGAACGATGATACGAACCCAACGAAACTTCCAGAATTAGATTCCGATGAGCCGATCACAAAATCGCCCGTCAAATGAAACCGTGGGGCCCACAATACGCGATTTTGTCAACGTTCTCAGAATCGAACCAAACTTGGGTCACAGAACCAGTGTATTGCTACGAGTTCGATGGTGCAAGTTTTGTTTCGATCCGACACATATACACAAAGTTACAATATATTCTAGAACAGGCCGATACGGGGCGTTGTCGGCGGATACGCGTTGATTTCGGTGTGCACGCACATCCAAATCAACTTCTGCGAAATCCTGCACATCCGTATCAACGGAGCGCACCCTTCGGTGAAGACCGCATGCGACCAAGACATCCCGTTTGGCGAGGTGTACTCAGTTTCGGGAAAAAATGGGGTATTAATTTTCCTGTTTTTGGATCGCAGTTCGCGATCGCCACAGGACGCGACACACCGAGCGGGTTGCACGGGCATCGAGAGGGTTACGCAGTCTACGCATCATAATAGACAGAACCGAAAATGGGGCAGCGAGGAGAGAGAAAGGGTTACCTGAATGGGGCTACGCAGAACGGGGTTTTCCTGTGTCCGCGAGGCGACACGACACACACTATGTCAGGTTACTGCTGTGTCCGGGTTAGGGTTTCGTCGACAAGCCGGAGATTCGTCGGAGCTTCGCCGGGGCTGCTCAGGGCTTCACCGAAGGAGAGCAGCACCGTCGGAGGTGCAGACGGCTAGGTGGAGGCATCGCGGGGAGAGCAGCGGCTGATGCTGCTCGTGGTCGAGGCGGAGGAGGAAGACAGAGGAGCTGGGCGGCCGGGGTTCGGGTCGAGCGGCTGCGGGTCAGGGAGATGGCGGAGGACAGCGAGGGGTTCAGACGGTGGTGGTCGAGGCGGAGGGGGTTAGGGTTCAGGCGGAGCTAGGGCAGGGGATTTCGACGGATCGTCGGGAGGAGAAGGTTCTGGAGGAGGAATGCGGAGGCAGGAGGCTAGGGTGGCCGAGGGTGATCGGAGCGAGGCGCTGTGGGTTCTGGGCGGAGGAGAGAGGTTAGGGTTTCGGCGTCGACGCGGGGGAGGAAGAGAGGATTAAATAGGGCACCGAAACAGTAAAGGGAAAGGGATTAGGATTAGGGTTCCGATCGGGTAACGGGTCTGGGTCGGGTTCAATTAGGATCCGTCCCGACCCGTTAAGAGTGGGTTCGGTTTGGTTCGGTTCTCCATGGTTCGGTTCAGGTTGGTTTGGTTTATTTTAAAATAAATCGGGTTTAATTCTAGGATTTATTTAGGGTTAATTACAACTTAGTTTCTAGGTCTTTAAAAATATTTTCGGGGTCCAATAAATTCCTAAAAAATTACCCTATGTCTAGTTTTTCATTTTACACCTAAAAATATTATTTTCATAATATTTTAATATTACTTAACATTATTTAAAAATCATTTAATTACAAATACCTTAGTTTTAATTAGTTAAAAATCCCAGAAAATTACAGAAAATTATAAAAAATCCATTTTAAAAATTCCTGAAAAAATCAGGGGGTTTACAAAGGGTGGTCCCCTCTGAAATCCTCCGGGTGCTGGTTGATGCTGACCTCCTGGTAGGGATAGTATCCTCGAAACTAGTGCTGTTGGCTTCTGACTAGTCTGCGGTGCTACGTCTCTGCGCTGTGGGCAGTCTCGGGCAAGGTGCTGGTTGGCTCCACATATCATGCATAATCCTAGCTTCTTCCAACAATCTCTGATGACGTGCCCCTTCTTGCCACAATAGTGACAAGTCGGGAGATCCTGTTGCGGGTATGGAGCTGCCCTCTGTTGTGTCTGTGCTCCGGGACGAAGGATCGGTCCTCCTGCTTCGGGCTGGGCTCTGGCTGGTGCGGTCGTGCTGGATCGTCTAGCTCCTCTGACAATTGCCTCCTGGATCCTCGCCTCTATAAGAACCTCCTCATAAGAGATCCTCGCCTGTGTGGTGGTATACCTCTGTAGCTCGAAAGTAAGGCCGTGATAAAATCTCTGGGCCTTCTCTAGGTCGTTGGGTATCAGGACAGCACCAAATCTGCTAAGACGGCTAAACTTCGCGTCATATGCGTCAACAGTCATATTCTCCTGCTCTAGATGTAGGAACTGGGAGTACATGGCATTTCTGACTATAGCCGGGAAATATTTCACATTGAAGTATTCTAGGAACTGTTCCCAAGTCTGATTCTTGCCTACACTGCGCTCAATAGAATCCCACCATTGATGGACATTGCCTTTTAGTTGGGCCCTCACGGCGGTCATCCAAAGGTCTAGATATAGTTATGAAGCCTCTAGTAGCATCTCCGTGTTGGCGACCCAATCGGAGATCTCCTCTGCAGTCTCGTTGCCTGAGAAAGTATCTGGTCCCATCTATCAGAACCATCGGACAGTGCCACCTGTCTGGGCTGGTGGAGGTGCTGGTACTGGTGTTGTGACGGGTGTCCTCTCTAGTACTGCCATCAAACTCTGTCTCAATATCTCAGTCTGATGCCACTGTGCTTGCATCATAGTCTGGAAGAACTGAAGCATCTGTGGCTGTCCGTCTAGTTGTGGCATTTGGGATGGATAAGGTGGAGGTGGTGGTAATGGAACCTCTGGCTGTGCAGTAGGTGTCTTCTCTGATGTCGGCCTCTCGGTCTGTGGCATCGGTGTATCCCCTGAAGTCTGGCCCTCACAATGCTACGTGGGGATCGTCTTGGAAGTCTGTCCCTCGTGCTGTAGTGTATAATCGCCCTGAGAAGTCTCGTGCCAATGTATCAGCGGGGCTTGTAGCGGTGGTTGCCCTCCAGGTAGTCCCTGGGGTACCTCCTCTCTTTGGGTGGTGTTGTCTAGCACAGCGGCACTGGGTGCTCCTCGTCCACTGCGCAAGTTCATCTTGCTGCAAGAGATAGGACTTCATTAAAAGAGTACAGAATCAAGCAAACAGGGTGCAGATATTTAGAAGCAATACGAAGGAAGTTCAAAGACAAATTTAAAGTGGATGAGACATAGTAATTTCTATCCTATTGCAGGCTCACTGGGCATGTTACCATACCACAAGCAAAAATATGACCTGCATGGGCCACCACTAAAACCATGTCACGTCCAGTCCCAAAATACACGGGACCAGGTCACGTGGCAATAGCCAGCTGTCACGTCTCCGAGGATATCCCAATTTAATAGATCCAACGAAGAGTGCTACGCTGTCCTAAATAACTAACAAGTCCAATATCAATCAATAATGGTAAATCTAATCTCATCCACAAATAAATAGCAAGAATGTACTAATAATAACTGCTGAAAGATAAACGTCAGTCTTAAAATATTATAGTACAACCAAGAATGTCTGGTGGGGACAAACCCACTACTATGACGAAATAAAGTACTGAAATGATAGATAAAAGATAATGACTAGGGCATCGGCTGACTAAATAATGATGCTCCCAAATCCTAGGCAGAAGGCCTACCAAGTGATCACAGAAACTCTGATGGTAACACCTCTAGCTCCTCTGCGGTAGCGAACCTCGTCTACTATCCTGGGCCGTACACTGTGGGGTAATATGCCTCGTCCAAATCTGGAAAGGTACTAGGTCCTCAGAGGGACGTAACAAGATACATAGAAGCATGCCATATATAAATACTAAATAAAATAAATACAATAAGGGGTGTGCTAACCATCTAAGTGAATGTAATGTGAGAACAACTTTGGTACGTATGGGTAGGCATAGGCATAATGTCCAATACTCCGAGGAGTGTGGTATCTGTAACGTCCATTATTCCGAAGAATGAGGTATTTGTAATATATATACGTCTGTATCACTTCGAAGAGCACGGTGTCTACAATAAAGGAAGTCATTAGATCCGTGGCTCCTCCGGATACGACAGAGTCCAATGTGTGTATCCCATACGTCTACTAGTTGTCCTCTCCGCCCAATATAGATACACAAATTGAATACTCGACGTGCATACCACGTATCTATATGCAAAGTCTCTACGAATAAAATAACCCTGAGTTGTGTACTAGCCGTAATGCATGTCACACGCACCGATAGCTAGTCGAGTACGCGGACCCGCATCCCAATATGAATATGTCACAGTGAAACGTATAAGAGTGTCAGGTCTCGGAAGATATCAGAGTATCCTCAAATGGGGTGAGACTACTAATGACTAGGCCAAGTACACTAATCATCGACGTATCCGTCGACTGCACCCGAGTCAATCTCGGACGCGCACAGCCATATGAAATAAAACAGCAAGAATTATACAACTTATGCATAATTTAAATTAAACAGTAAATATGGTAAGGTATCTTGCCTGGGTCCTCAAGCTGCGAATGCTAGAAGCCAGTTCCTGCAGTGCCTCCTATCTGATCCAATGATCCTAAACACATAATATAATATAGCAATCTAGCATCAGACACTAAGTAATATATACACACAAATACTACGACACTACTCTTAGGTATTGTCGCAAGATAACGGCTGGTCGACTACAGTGGCACATGTACACGTAGCTAAGATGCACACATGCTCTGTCCTCAGTCACCATGTACCTTACGACAATAATTTACTACGTTATAGTTTTACGACACTACATTCTGTCTTGTTAAATTACCCATCATTTAATTTTTATGTTAAATGTACTAGGTCAGTGTCTACGTTTCTAGGTGAATTATAAGTTCCTTACACCAGTCTTGTGATTGGGAATAATTATCATCTGTTAATTACTAATTAACTCTAATTATCATACATACCCACATATAGGGTTCCACATAACTTGTTTGTGTCCACGTACGACACGCGACACAACTTGACGATACGACGACACGATAATATGATGACATAATACAAGGAAAGAAGCTGGTGGACGAGTACCTGATCGATAAAACAAAGGGGGTATGTCTGCTGGTTGGCCTCCCTCCGGCGAGGGGAGCTCCGGCATTGACGACGGTGAGCAGCAGCAGCAGCGAAAGTATAGCAACTGCAGTAGCTCTGCTGTAATGATGATGCAATTATGAAGGAATGGCACTGCGGTGCACTTTTGCCACTGTGGTTGGATCATTAAACGATAACCTGGGTCTGCGCGCCATAGCTCTGCTGTAATGATGACCTCTGACTTTTTGGTTTTTGTATCTGTCAGTTGTCACCCATCTATATTAAATATTGAGAGAGAAGATCGTTTGTGCGCCATATTTCGTAACATTAAGAAATTATGCCACTTTTCTACTATCTGAATAGTGCTCCATTATCTGTAACATTAAGAAAGTGTGCCACTTATCTACTCTTTGAATAGTGCGCCAAAGTAAGAAAATATGCATCTTTCTTCTGGAACAAGTAAAAAGTGCGCCATTCTTCTACTTGTTGGATTTATTTGTAAAAAACTGTGCCATCTATCTGAGGCGCACTTTTTATGTTTCTACAAGACTCCCTTCAAAGTTTTTGAATTCGTTCAGATGAATTCAAAATTACTTTGAATTAGAAGCATAAAATTTATTGAGATTTTTTGTGCAGCCTTCAATGGCGAGGTCGACGGCGGCTCAGTCCGCCAGAGAATGACTCAATATGCTGTTATCGAGGGTCATATCAGAAGATGTAGCATATTCTTCTTTGATAGGCATGATGACTGTCTTATTCTTTCCTATTTTCTTTCTTTTTCTTTTACATGTACAATATAAAATTTTAAAAATAGCAGAAAGATGAAAGAAAAAGAACGAAGACCTAGAATACAGAGACGTGTATACGCACACTTTTCTCTCGTTCAGAGAAAAAATAGTCACTTTGGCACATTTTTTTCGTTCAGAGCGAAAACAGTCATCTTGGTGCATTTTCTCTCGTTCAGAGCAGAAGCAACCATTTTGGCGCACTTTTCCTCGTTCAGAGTTCAAACTACCATTTTGGCGCACTTTTTTAATTATTGGCGAATCGGCGTACTTTTTCCAGTATAACAAGTCGCTTTTTCAATTATTGATGAGTCGGGACACTTCCTATCTGTTTTGACAGATTGACGCATTGGGTATATTGGCGCATATAGGGTAACCTTCCTATTAAGAGTACAACTAGAGTGCTGACACACCACTAAGTTTAGAATATCTAGTGAACCCTAGAATTCCTTATCTATAGATTGGTTTACCATTACCCCTCGATGTATTATGAAGACTTGAGAGTAGTATTGACACTACTAGAGTTAGTTAGAAGTTTTACCATAATATTTGACCCTAGTATTGAGGAACCAATAGAAAACCAAAATTTAATATTAGGATTGAACCTAACTTTTATAGTGAGATGATATTAGAACTATAAACTTAGATCATTGTCTTATTATTAGTAGACAGCGCCTTAGGAAGCATAGAGAAATATAATCAAACATTTTTTTCTTGATCATACCTCGAACATAGCAACTAGCATACCACTCCCCCTTAGAAAACCATGATGCTACCTAAAGCCCTCTATTTTAATTTCATATATTGTTCCTTTGCGACCTTAACGATCGCTAATTGCGCGATGACTAAATTATCTTCTTCTTTTCTTCATCTTTCAACTCGTGCCACTTGACACCTCTGATTATAGATCAAGTAATTTTATTCTATGATAGGATATATAGTTTGCTAAGGTTATAGTCATAATCTTAAATTTTGAATTATGTGCCTTGTAGTTAGAACCTGATAGTTGAGTTTTTCATTTAGATTGTGATGATTACCCCTAGTTGTAGATCACGTAATTTTTACCCCACCTCGATACAAGTTAGATCCCTTTTCCCTTGACGACCAGTAACTCTTCTATCCTTACTATTGACACTTGTTCTATAAGCACTATGACTAAGACTTAAGACGACCATGACCTATGTAATATAAGAGGATACCCTAATAAGTACCAAGACCTCTTCTCGTAGACCTTAACAAGAGTTTCTGCGGTATCCTTAAGACGATTATAGTATTAGTTTATTGTTATAAGTTGGGTAGTATACCTCACAACCTAGTATCACATAGTCTTTTGACCTATTATTGAAGTGTAACCGAATGACATGACATGTATGCGAGCATAAGACAATAATATTTATTCAGATTGTAGAAATTAGAGGTCCATACCCTATTTGGTCGACTAGCAACTTAGACAAGGAGTTAGTATGACAACTGTAGAGATTGTATAGTCTTAACTTCTTGTGAACTTGAAATATTTTGTGACTTCTTTCATCATGATCTAGCGTATTTATATTTCATATACTATCTTGACTTATGCTGCTATTTTATAGTCTAGTTTTGCAAGCTTATTTCTTTATTGAGCTTGTTCAAGATATACGTATTAGTTGATGCATACATTAATACATTTTAGAATCAGTGTATTAAGGTCTAGCTAACCTTAGTGCGCTTGGTTTGCCCTTCACAATACTACTTTACGTGGGTTGAGATATATAGTGATTAGTAGATGAATGTACTTGCCCTCTAGACATGTTTGAGCGTATCATATTGGTTACATAACTGTACTAATACGAGCATGCGAACAAAGAATTACCAAAATATGATTTTAATCCATAACTGCCTTGACAATTCCTATTTGAATTCTTTAAACGTCTTGATCCCGATACTTCTATTCTATTACCTCTCCCTTGAATTTTTTATTATTGATCTCCGTCTTCCCTTATTTCGGAAAGACAAAACCTCGTACTTGGTATAAGTTTGATATACAGATAGTACTAGATATACCCATAGGCCAATCGCATTATTTGGTGACTATATTTTATAATTGATTAAGGGCATATCATATATGATATAATTGGTGTTAAGGTTTCGAGGATTGAATGACATTAGTAAACAAATTAAGAAATATTCTTCTTAAGTGTATAGCCTTATATGACAAATGGGTAAATTCTAAGTTTGGTAGAAGTTACATTGTCAACTTGAGAGAAATTTTTTATTTTATGACCAAGTAAGATTCGACTATGAGATTAAGTCATTTTATATGTGAAGAATTTTTAAGAATGACTAAGATGGCGAGGATTTAATGAATTTTGAAATCTTGATAGTGAGGACCAAATATCTATACTTTGAGCGCATGATTTAAAGTTTGAATATTAAAGGTAAATCATCAATTCAAATTTTGAGGATAAATATAGAATTTCAGACTTGAACATTGGTGGATTGAATTTAAAATTTTAACAATTTGATGATTTGAATTAAGAGTTAAAATTTGATTGCTGGATTACCTATTTGAATATTGAGGATGTAAATTGAAACAAAATTTTAAAGAGTACAAAAAATTTTAAGTGAAAAAATAGGAATAATATTTTATTAGAATCATTTTTTTAAGGAGATTATGATAGATGGAGATCGTAATATAAATTTGATATGGGTTATTTAAATCTTGAAGATGTTATATGGATTAATTTAAATTTGGATGTTGATGATTTAAAAATCGAGAAGAGATTCCAATATGTAAATTTTGATTAAACAAGAGGCTACCTTGGTTTGGAAGGTGATTGCGATGGATTAGAATATATTTTAAATCTTGGAAGAGATTGTGATTGACTTACCTTATAGGCGAACGTGAAGTAATTAACAAATTATGCCTTATTTAATTTCGAGGATAAAATTATTTTTAAGTTGGCTGGATTATAAAACCCTCTCACCCAAGATTTAGACCTACTTGGCTTAGATAGTGAGACTAAGGCTAGTTTGAATCCAATTAGAAATAGAAAACAATATTCTTATTTAATTTTACAATATTGTACCACTTAGCGCACCTTACCGTTGCTTCGATAATTGGAGCACAGCACTAGCCACTGCCTTCCTACAAACTTCGCATCCTTGTCCTAGACATGTCCGCCACCTATTCTGACCTTTGACGTAACTTATAATTAAGCTCCCTTGTGCTACATTTTAGTCGTGCAACATTCGTCGCGAACGTTATTTCTTAATTCTAAGATAATTCCAACTTTGTGTCCTTGTGCGTTCCAATCAAAATCGGAGACACAATCTTGACCCGTTTCGTACAACCCAATCTATGAAAATATCCTAGCCTGGGCCTCTATGTCCATGAAACTTGCGCCCACCTAATTTTAGTCCCATGTACTTCTAATTAATTCCCGAACGCCTTGCGTATTAATTTTGATTATTTAATCTAATTTCTATCTTTGTGCAATTTTCCAATTGTTAGGCACTTTTATGCAAATATGCATTAAGGTGTCCACACCATTGGACATGACATATGAAGAAACCTAATTCTCCTCCATATGAATCTTCTCTATAAATTTATGGAATATGCAACGTGCAATATCGCCCCTCATTTAAACCAAGCCTTACATTTTAAACAATGCAAATCTTATACCATCATTGACTTTCTACCGTGCCTTAGTGTCACGATCCGCACCCAAAAATTGGGCATGAGTCGTGGGTACGTCCAGCCTACGCCGCAGAATCGGCGGTAGAACGCTGTAAAGGTCCGTTCTAGGTCAACCATATCTATCTATATCTCACAGAAAAATCCGGCATGACCTCTCCAAAAGGAGGGCAACCACGCAATATATATATATCAAAATAATCTTCTCCCGAAGGAGGGCAACCACGCAATATATATATAAATCTCAATCACAAAATCTAGGGGAAGAAATAAGCACGATATGATATAAACAAAGAAACAGAACCAAGAGAGCAAGACAATCCAAAATAATAGTCCAAGTCTAATAATCTACAATATCACACAGAAGCACAAAAGAATAAGTACAGTCATCCAAAATACAAACCACTGGGATAACCCAGGAAATCCACCTAGCTAACTAGGGTGCTATAGGCGTCTCCTCGATCACGGGGTCACAACAGTCGTCAACACCCGGCCCGTAGAACGTCGGGCAATAGTCCTCAGGATCCTCTGGAAAAAATATGCCCAGTCAGGACTGGAGCGAAGAACATAACTCTGAAAGCAACTCCAAATACATGGTAAGGTGTATATGACGAGCAATAGAAAAGTATACAAGATGCACAGAAAATAAATATATGCTGGAGCACAATTAGTAGCTGTAAGGTAAACTGGAGAACAATACAAGTAGTGGAAAAGTAACTGCAGGTGAGAAACATGAATACTAGCTAAGTGCCTTGAGCACAAGTTCGTTATATGATCGGCTTAGGTTGCACATGAAGAACACTACGATAACTCCGTTATGCGTGAGTTGCATAACCGACATACACATGAATACCGTTTTGGCTTTGATCATATAACCAACTCCTACTCCCCTCCCCCACTAATACCATTGGATCCAACCACAAAACGCTACGTACATGATAATAGCTCGCGCACATGAAGGCGAGAGCACAAGAAGCACATGATAGCACATGATAATCAATACCCGAAGCACATGATGAAATACACGTGATAGAGTACCCGCTGAACACGGTAAGGGGGATAGCACCTCATGACGGGATCCACTAGTACCAGCTCGTGTAACAATGTGTTAGAATCAAGTATCACAGTCCTAGAACAGGTGATATAAACGCTATCATGAAATGGAAACTATCAGAGGTAGGTACTCGCCTGATGTCCTGAGCAACTGATGAGGATCGAGATCCGGACCGGTGTCGCAAACACCTAATGCGAAAAGCAAGATTAAACAAGGTTCTAAGGAGTTAAACTGATATAAAATAATTAAAAACAGGCTTCTAGGGCTATTCTAGGTCGAACGGGTCAAACCGGTAAAATTCGGGTCAAAAAGTCAACCTGGGGTCCAAAAAGTCAACTCTAGGTCAAAACTAGGTCAAACGTTGACTTTTACAGTCAACGGGGACAAATTTGGTCAAAGCTAGGTCAAACTAGGGTGCCCCTGAAATTCTAGGTCAAACCGAGCTCATTAAGCTACTAAACTCTCAAACTCGCCTAATCGAGATACCGGGATACCCTCGGTATCCGATACCTCGCCCTAGGCCACGCACCCCGCCTAAACCCGCTAAAAACTATGCTAGCACGCGTAAATATATATATATAAACATATAAAAATCATTCCAAAATATTTCCTAGGCTAATGCTCAAATACCCCGCTCGAAACTCAATACCTTGGATATCTCAAGGTATTGAGATACCTCGGTATCTCAAGGTATTGAGGTTTCGCTCTAAAACCCCTCTAACTAGCTATCTAGCTACTAATTATGCACCTAGTTATTAATCTAGGCTAGGTAATATAGATATCTACCATATTTATATACATCTAAGTAGGTATATACTTATATATATAGATATCCACACACCTATACACTAATACCCATTACCTTACCTATACACACACATACATATATATATATATATATATATATATATATATATATATATATATATATATATATATATATATATATATATATATATATATATATATATATATATATATATATATATAACTATAGGTATATAGATATATATATATATATAACTATAGGTATATAGATATCTATATCTTAGAAAGATATATCTAAGTATCTAGCTATCTACCTATCTAGTATCTAGAAACCTAACTATCTACCTATCAATTACCTATCCATCTATCTAATTATCAATATATCTATCTAACTATCTAATCTATGCGTCTATCTAGCTAGCTACTTATCTAAGTAACTAGTTATCTATATCTAGTTACCTATCAATCTATCTATCAACATATATATATATTACCTATCCCTCGCTACTAGCTACCTCGCGAATGCTTCTGCTGCCCGCTGTCCTTGCCTGGACTGTTGCTGCTGCTCTGTGCTTCATATTGCTGCTGCTGCTGCTCCTTGGACTGCTACTGCTGCTGTGCCTCTGCATATTGCTGCTGCTGCAACCCTTGCCTAGCAGCAGGCTGCTGTTGTTGCAGCTGAACTGCTGCTGCTGCAGTGCAGTTCTGCCCCCCCCCCCTCCTACTCACAACACACACACACACTCCTATACATATATACATATATATATCACTCTATATATATATACATACATATATATCTATATATATATAACTAGATATCTATATATATACACATACTTAACACTCTAACACACACACTAGCACACTCACACACTAACACACACACACACTCACAACACTATCAACACACATAAAAATGTACATAGCTATATATATATATATATATATATATATATATATATATATATATATATATATATATATATATCTACACACACTCTCAACTATAAATATATATATACCCACACATAAATATATATATATATATATATATACATATACACACATACAAATAAATATATACACATATATATATATATATATATATATATATATATATATGGACACATATACACAAACACAACCACGCACACAACACTCAACCCACACGCCCCACTCACGCCCAACGACCCCGACACTCACCGACACCCTAAAATATATATAATATAGCTCGAAAACTCTAGCACACACTCCCCGATACTAACCCAACGCGCGCACAAGCCCGAAACGAGGAAACCAAGTCGAAATGGCCGTTCGGTCATTTCGACGAACACGTGGTGCGCGGCTCGGAAAATCTCCTGAAACGCACACCAAACGAACTCGGAATCGGCCCAAAATTTATCCACGCGCTCTAAACGATGCCTAGATCCTAGAAAATGTGCTCCCGTATCGATTCTAGGCCCGTGGCGGAAACACGCACGTACTTAGAATCGGCGACGACGAAAAGCCCCAATTTCGCCCGAAACGCCCGTTTCTCCGCGACACGACTTCCCGTGTCCAAACGGAGACACGCACTCACCCTCTAGACACCCGACAACGTCTACCTAGGTCCGTCTAACCTAGAGCATCACCCAAAATTGGGCCAAATTCGGATTCCACCCGAATTTGACACAAAACCTAATGTCAAAGTCTCTACACTCAACCAAACTAGTTCCAACTTCCTCCTACGGGTAGGCTTAGGGTCTAGGAAGGTTCTACAACACTAATTACTCTACATAAAAATAATTAGCAAGGGGAAAGTTAGGTTTTACCTCTTGGGAGTTGGAATCCCAAGGCCAAGGTCTCCGATCTACTCCAAATCACCTCCCTCAAGCTCCAAGCCACCAATTCTAGCTTCCACACTAGATCTAAGCTCCTCACACCTAGGTTGGGGAAAAAGCAAGGTTAGAGTTAGCTTAAGGAAGAAGGAATGGAAGAAGGAAGGAAGAAAAGTGAAGAAAACTCACCTTAGAGAAGGAAGGAAGAAGAAAGAAGAAGTGGAGAAGAAGAAGAAGAGTGAAAAAGAAGAAGAATACAAAGCAAGGGGGCTGTGAGCTGCTGTGCTTGCTGTGTTCTCACGGGTGGGGGTAGGTAGGGGCCGGCCATGTGAATTAAAAGGGTCTCCAAAGTTGGCAAATGTCCAAAATGCCCTCCCGAAACTCGGTTTTGGATTTCGGGGTCCAAAAACACTCAAACTAACTCCAAATCTCTCCAACTAACCTCCTAATAATAAAATAATAAATCTAAGCCCCAAAATAATCCTCACAAGGGTGTGGGCTGGGTCGGACATGGGTCCTCTAGGGTCTGACATGGGTCCAAGCTAGCCAAAACCCTAAAACAATCAATTAAAAAATACTACAATCACTAAATAAATATAAATATAATTAATTAAATATAATCCACTATTTATAAAAAAAAAATAACCCTATTTTCTAGAATTGGGCAGTGACAAGCCTACCCTCCTTAAAATAATTTCGTCCTCGAAATTAAAAGACGAAACTAGGACAGGAATGCAAAGAAAGAACCATACCTCAGGGCTCGAAGAGATAGGGGTATCGCTCGCGCATTTCATCCTCCCTCTCCCAGGTCGACTCCCCTGGAGAGTGATGCCTCCACGCGACGCGAACCAAGGAAATAGTCTGGTTCCTCAACACCTTCTCCCACCGATCCAGAATCTCCGCCGGCTGCTCTGGATAGCTAAGAGTAGGGCCCACCGCGATCTCTGAGTGATCCAATACGTGACTGGGATCCGCCACATACCGTCTCAACTGCGACACGTGGAACACATCATGAACTCCCTCCAGCGTAGGCGGCAACTCAAGCCTATACGCCACGGCGCCGACCCTCTCAAGGATACGGAAGGGTCCGACGAAACGTGGGCTAAGCTTCCCGCCTCCACCGAAGCGAATAGTGCCCCGCGTCAGAGAAATCCTCAGGAACACCAGATCTCCAACCTAGCACAAATAAGGTCTCAGCACTTAGTCTAAAACAAGCAATCACAAGCAAACACAAGAACAAAATCTAGATTCTAAGCTATACCTCGAACTCCAAAGGTCTCCGGTGGCTATCGGCCCAATGCCGCTGCCTGTCCTGCGCCACCCGAAGTCTATCTCTAATGAGCTTGACCTTCTCCGCTGCATCAACCACCATCTTCGGGCCAAGCAAAGCTCTCTCACCTACATCATCCCATGATAACGGAGTGCGACACCTCCGTCCATACAACGCCTCGAAAGGTGACATCTCGATACTGGCTTGGTAGCTGTTGTTGTAAGCAAACTCTACCAAATGCAAGTGATCCTCCCAAGAGCCTCTAAAATCCAAAACACAAGTGCGAAGCATGTCCTCAAGTGTCTGAATGGTCCTCTCTGACTGACCATCTGTCTGTGGGTGATACGCACTACTAAACTTGAGCTGGGTGCCCAAGCTAGCCTGCAGACTCCTCCAGAAATGCGAGGTAAAGCGACTGTCCCGATCTGATACTATGCTCACTGAAACTCCATGCAGTCTGACTATCTGGCGCACATACATCTCTGCTAGTCTCTCTATAGACGTACCCACTTTGAATGGTAGGAAATGGGCCGATTTGGTCAACCTGTCCACGATGACCCAAATCGCATCCTTCCCGCCTGGAGAACGGGGAAGTCCAGAAACAAAATCCATGGTCACATGCTCTCATTTCCACTCCGGAATGGGTAACGGCTGGAGTAATCCTCCTGGCCTCTGCCTCTCCGCCTTCACCTGCTGGCACACTAAGCATCGGGATACGAAGCGCGCTACCTCCCGCTTCATCCCGTACCACCATACATGCTGTCTCAGATCTCTATACATCTTGTTGGCACCTGGATGCATAGAGTACTGGGATCGATGCGCCTCCTGGAGAACCTCCTCGCGCAACGACCCACTCGGCACACACAACCTGGTACCGTGCCGCAAAGAACCATCATCAGCAATGGCGAAGTTATCTGCTAATCCCATCTGAACCTGCACCTTGATGTTCCTCAGGGACTCATCCTCGAACTGTGTAGCCCTGATCTGGTCTACCAACTCTGACTGAATCTGCAGTCCCCACATCTGCATCTTAACTCCAGGCACTATCACCTCAATGCCCAAGCTCTCTAGATCTGCCAGAAGATAACGATCTGTAGTCAGGCACATAGCTACCGGATACCTGCTCAATGCATCCGCAACTACGTTCGCCTTCCCTGGATGATACTGCAACGATATGTCAAAGTCTTTCATCAACTCCAACCATCTCCTCTGCCTCATGTTCAGCTCTTTTTGGGTAAACACATACTTCAAGCTCTTGTGGTCTGTGAAGATCTCCACACGCTCTCCGTATAAATAGTGTTTCCACAACTTCAGAGCAAAGATGACCGCTGCCAACTCCAAATCATGGGTAGGGTAGTTCTTCTCATGAGGACGTAATTGCCTGGAAGCATAGGCAATCACCCTCCCATTCTGCTGCAACACACAACCCAGTCCCTTTTCCGATGCATCACTATAGATAGTGAATCCTCCAGAACCTGATGGCAACGTCAACACTGGAGCTGTCGTCAACCTCCTCTTCAGCTCATCAAAGGCGATCTGGCACTCCTCTGACCAAACAAACTCCACGTCCTTCCGAGTCAGCCTGGACAACGGCTCTGCAATCCGGGAAAAATCCTGAACAAATCTCCTGTAGTAGCCTGCCAGTCCCAAGAAACTCCTGACCTCGGCTACTGAACTCGGAGCACTCCATGCCTCAACTGCCATGGTCTTTCTCGGATCCACCGAGATACCCTCTCCAGTCACCACATGACCAAGGAATTCAACCTTGTCAAGGAAGAACTCGCACTTCGAAAGCTTTCCATAAAGCTTCTCCTTCCTGAGAGTCTCCAATACTATCCTCAGATGCTCCTCATGCTCCTCTGGGGTCTTCGAATACACCAAGATATCATCTATAAACACCACCACAAACCTGTCCAGATGCTGATGGAACACCTTGTTCATCAGATTCATGAACACTGCCGGGGCATTAGTCAACCCAAACGGCATCACCAAGAACTCATACTGTCCATATCTGGTCCGAAAAGTTGTCTTCGAAATATCCTCCTTCCTGACCTTCACCTGGTGGTAGCCTGTCCTCAGATCAATCCTGGAAAACACCCTCGCTCTGCTCAACTGGTCAAAAAGATCATCAATACGCGGCAGCGGATACTTGTTCTTGATTATGAGGCTGTTCAGAGCCCTGTAGTCGATACACATCCGTACCGACCCATCCTTCTTCGGCACAAAAAGTACCGGAGCACCCCACGGAGAAGAACTAGATCTGATAAATCCCTTGTCCTGAAGCTCATCCACCTGCTTCTTCAACTCTATCAGCTCACTGTTGCTGACTCTATAGACGTGCTGGGATATCGGCTTCGGGCCTGGCACCAAGTCTATAGAGAACTCCACATCTCTGTCCGGAGGTAACCCTGGCAACTCCTCCGGAAAGACATCCATGTACTCCTCTATCAATGGATGTAGCAACCTCGGCTCTACCACCAGGGCTCCGCAGAAGACTCCCTCGGTCTGCTCCGCTGCTCCTCTGGCAAACTGAAACTCTGGCTCACCCGGCGGACTAAACAAAACTCTGCCTCCACGACAATCTATACTAGCATAATGCGTACTCAACCAATCCATCCCGAGTACAATATCGTAGCTCGGAAGTGGCATTACGAGTAGGCACACACTCAACTCCCGGCCTCCCAAGGTAACTCTCCGGTCTCTGCAGACATCACTGACTAGGATGATACCACCCCCGGTCGTGATCTTACAGAGTCTAGCTAAAGGTTCAGCAACAAGATGGTGTCTAACAGCAAAAGATACAGACACAAAGCTATGGGAAGCACCGGAATCAAATAAAGCAAGAGCTGGAATGGAATCAAGGAGAACAGAACCTGAGATAACGTCACCAACTGGCTCGGCCTCGTCCACTGTCAGGGCAAAAGCTCGCCCCTGCTGTCCTCCTCGGTGCTGCTGCTGGTGCTGGGCGAACCTCTGCTGCTGAGTCTGCAAAGGCGGTCCTCTCTGCTGCGCTGCAGGTGCTTTGGCTGGTGCCCTCTGAGCGGCTCCTCCGCCCTGAGCTGTACGGGCAAGCGCTGAAGGACAATCCTTCAGCTGGTGATCTGCGGTGCCACACAATAAACATCTGCCCAGCCTCTTTCTGCATATGTCCCATCCGTGCCCTGGCTTCCTACAGAAAGGGCAAACGATGGGCTGCCTCTGGCCCTGCTGCTGTCCCTGTCTCTGCTGCTGGGGCGCCTGCCGGAAGGGCGCACGACCCTGACCCTGGTGCTGCTGGGTCTGCTGGAATGGCCTCTTGGCTGGGCCTGCACTGCAACCTGCTCCTGAAGCATCTCTGCTCCTCTTCGTCTTCAGCTCCAAATCATCCTCAGCCCTCTGAGCGTCGCTGACAATCTGCTCGAAGGTCGTCTCGCGGTCGTTCCTAGTCAAGGACTTGACCGCCATGACCAAGCCCTTGCGGAACTTCCGCGCCTTCGCTGCCTCAGACAACCCCTCAACAAATCTGCCCAGACGGCAGAACTCCGCTGCATACTCGTCCACTGACATACTCCCCTGTACGAGCGCCTCGAACTGACTCTCTAAGGCACTGAGAGCCACATCGGGGAAGAACTTCTCCTTGAAAAGCTTCTTGAAAGCCTCCCAAGTCAATCCCGGAGCTGCTATCCGCGTATCCGTGCGGAACCAAGTGAGGACAAGGTCGAACATCTGGCTGCCCGCTGCCTCGATCTGCATGCTGGCTGGGATCATCGCCAGCCTAAAGATGCCCTCTATATGCTCGATCCAGTCGTCGGCGTACAGGATCCCCTCTGTACCGCGGAACTCCTTAGGCCGCATCCTCTGAAAATCGATAATAGTACCCGACCTAGGATACTGAGGCTGCTCCGGCTGTGGCTGGATCTGAGCCACTCTGTCGACCGCTGTCATAGCCACCTGATGAGCATTCTCAATGCCCATCCTCATAACATCTGTCTGGCGGTACTGCGCATCCATCATCTCTCGAAAGAATGCGAACAACTGCGTAGCATCCACTGGCGCAGGCGGTGGTGGAGGAGGTACCACCGGGACAACTGGGGTGGCTCTCGGATCAATGGGAGTAAGGGGATCTCCGAGAGAAACTGAAGCTCCCTCAACCGCAGGAGTGGCGAGTGGAGCGGTAGCGGCTGTCGGAAGTCGAGCAGGTCGAGAGGTGGCAGACCTCTCGGTAGCAGCTGCTGGGACGGTGCGCTGAGATCTGGTCTTTTGAGGCATCCTGAACACAGACCAAAAGAAGTCAATATAGTACAAGAAACGATAACATCAAAGAAGGACAGTGATATTGCAAAAGAAAACAATTTCAGAAAAATTAAAATAGCAAGAAAAATCAGGAGGGGTCCTAGTTGTGATTGAGCACACTCTCTCACAGCCTATCTCCTATATCCTATTGCAAGTAAACCTAAAAAGCAGACCTGCATGGGCCACCACCAAAAATGTGTCACGACTCGCACCCGAAAATCGGGCATGAGTCGTGGGTACGTCCAGCCTACGTCGCAGAATCGGCGGTAGAACGCTGTAAAGGTCCGTTCTAGGTCAACCATATCTATCTATATCTCACAGAAAAATCCGGCATGACCTCTCCAAAAGGAGAGCAACCACGCAATATATATATATCAAAATAATTTTCTCCCGAAGGAGGGCAACCACGCAATATATATATAAATCTCAATCACAAAATCTAGGGGAAGAAATAAGCACGATATGATATAAACAAAGAAACAGAACCAAGAGAGCAAGACAATCCAAAATAATACAGTCCAAGTCTAATAATCTACAACATCACACAGAAGCACAAAAGAATAAGTACAGTCATCCAAAATGCAAACCACTGGGATAACCCAGGAAACCCACCTAGCTAACTAGGGTGCTATAGGCGTCTCCTCGGCGCACTCCTCGATCACGGGGTCACAACAGTCGTCAACACCCGGCCCGTAGAACGTCGGGCAATAGTCCTCAGGATCCTCTGGAAAAAATATGCCCAGTCAGGACTGGAGCGAAGTACATAACTCTGAAAGCAACTCCAAATACATGGTAAGGTGTATATGACGAGCAATAGAAAAGTATACAAGATGCACAGGAAATAAATATATGCTGGAGCACAATTAGTAGCTGTAAGGTAAACTGGAGAACAATACAAGTAGTGGAAAAGTAACTGCAGGTGAGAAACATGAATACTAGCTAAGTGCCTTGAGCACAAGTTCGTTATATGATCAGCTTAGGTTGCACATGAAGAATACTACGATAACTCCGTTATGCGTGAGTTGCATAACCGACATACACATGAATACTGTTTTGGCTTTGATCATATAACCAACTCCTACTCCCCTCCCCCATTAATACCATTGGATCCAACCACAACACGCTACGTACATGATAATAGCTCGCGCACATGAAGGCGAGAGCACAAGAAGCACATGATAGCACATGATAATCAATACCCGAAGCACATGATGAAATACACGTGATAGAGTACCCGCTGAACACGGTAAGGGGGATAGCACCTCATGACGGGATCCACTAGTACCAGCTCGTGTAACAATGTATCAGAATCAAGTATCATAGTCCTAGAACAGGTGATATAAACGCTATCATGAAATGGAAACTATCAGAGGTAGGTACTCGCCTGATGTCCTGAGCAACTGATGAGGATCGAGATCCGGACCGGTGTCGCAAACACCTAATGCGAAAAGCAAGATTAAACAAGGTTTTAAGGAGTTAAACTGATATAAAATAATTAAAAACAGGCTTCTAGGGCTATTCTAGGTCGAACGGGTCAAACCGGTAAAATTCGGATCAAAAAGTCAACCCGGGGTCTAAAAAGTCAACTCTAGGTCAAAACTAGGTCAAACGTTGACTTTTACAGTCAACGGGGACAAATTTGGTCAAAGCTAGGTCAAACTAGGGTGCCCCTGAAATTTTAGGTCAAACCGAGCTCATTAAGCTACTAAACTCTCAAACTCGCCTAATCGAGATACCGGGATACCCTCGGTATCCGATACCTCGCCCTAGGCCACGCACCCCGCCTAAACCCGCTAAAACATATGCTAGCACGCGTAAATATATATATATAAACATATAAAAATCATTCCAAAATATTTCCTAGGCTAATGCTCAAATACCCCGCTCGAAACTCAATACCTTGGATATCTCAAGGTATTGAGATACCTCGGTATCTCAAGGTATTGAGGTTTCGCTCTAAAACCCCTCTAACTAGCTATCTAGCTACTAATTATGCACCTAGTTATTAATCTAGGCTAGGTAATATAGATATCTACCATATTTATATACATCTAAGTAGGTATATACTTATATATATAGATATCCACACACCTATACACTAATACCCATTACCTTACCTATACACATATATATATATATATATATATATATATATATATATATATATATATATATATATATATATATATATATATATATATATATATATATATATATATATATATATTTATATATATATATATATATATATATATTTATATATAACTATAGGTATATAGATATCTATATCTTAGATAGATATATCTAAGTATCTAGCTATCTACCTATCTAGTATCTAGAAACCTAACTATCTACCTATCAATTACCTATCCATCTATCTAATTATCAATATATCTATCTAACTATCTAATCTATGCATCTATCTAGCTAGCTACTTATCTAAGTAACTAGTTATCTATATCTAGTTACCTATCAATCTATCTATCAACATATATATATATTACCTATCCCTCGCTACTAGCTACCTCGCGAATGCTTCTGCTGCCCGCTGTCCTTGCCTGGACTGTTGCTGCTGCTCTGTGCTTCATATTGCTGCTGCTGCTGCTCCTTGGACTGCTACTGCTGCTGTGCCTCTGCATATTGCTGCTGCTGCAACCCTTGCCTAGCAGCAGGCTGCTGCTGCTGCAGTGCAGTTCTGCCCCCCCCCCCCCCCTCCTACTCACAACACACACACACTCCTATACATATATACATATATATATCACTCTATATATATATACATACATATATATCTATATATATATAACTAGATATCTATATATATATACACACTTATATCTACACTCTAACACACACACTAGCACACTCATACACTAACACACACACACACTCACAACACTATCAACACACATAAAAATGTACATAGCTATATATATATATATATATATATATATATATATATATATATATATATATATATATATATATATATATATATACACTCAATCTACATATATATATATATATATATCTACACACACTCTCAACTATAAATATATATATACCCACACATAAATATATATATATATATATACATATACACACATACAAATAAATATATACATATATATATATATATATATATATATGGACACATATACACAAACACAACCACGCACACAACACTCAACCCACACGCCCCACTCACGCCCAACGACCCCGACACTCACCGACACCCTAAAATATATATAATATAGCTCGAAAACTCTAGCACACACTCTCCGATACTAACCCAACGCGCGCACAAGCCCGAAACGAGGAAACCAAGTCGAAATGGCCGTTCGGTCATTTCGACGAACACGTGGTGCGCGGCTCGGAAAACCTCCTGAAACGCACACCAAACGAACTCGGAATCGGCCCAAAATTTACCCACGCGCTCTAAACGATGCCTAGATCCTTGAAAATGTTCTCCCGTGTCGATTCTAGGCCCGTGGCGGAAACGCGCACGCACTTAGAATCGGCGACGACGAAAAGTCCCAATTTCGCCCGAAACGCCCGTTTCTCCACGACACGACTTCCCGTGTCCAAACGGAGAGACGCACTCACCCTCTAGACACCCGACAACGTCTACCTAGGTCCGTCTAACCTAGGGCATCATCCAAAATTGGGCCAAATTCGGATTCCATCCGAATTCGACACAAAACCTAATGTCAAAGTCTCTACACTCAACCAAACTAGTTCCAACTTCCTCCTACGGGTAGGCTTAGGGTCTAGGACTTAGTTTTAATTTCGAGGACAATTTTTTATAAGTTTGGTAGAATATAAAATCCCTAATCCTAAAAAAAATCATATTAATCTATTTTTAATTAATTATTAATTAAATTATAGTAATTGTGAGCAAATTAGGAGAAATAGATTTTATTTAATTTTTATTTTAGGTGTTTGTACATTTAGGGGATTTATGGAGCCATTAAAATTTTTTTCGAATTTATTTCATGTAGGAGACCCTTTGGACAGTTGCTAGCATAATGGTATGCACAAATATAAGTTCTAGAATTTATATATATATATATATATATATATATATATATATATATATATATATATATATATATATATAATTTTATTAGAAAAGGATTGAGAAAGAAAAAGAAATGAAAAAGGGAATAAAAGAAAAAGAAAAAGAAAATTTCCTAATGGATACTAATAAACCTACCCATTAGCAACTAACTACCCAAACCCTATACCAAATCCTATACCCGCCCAAGCATATAAAGCAGCAGCGGTAGCAACATGCACCCGCAACCCACCCCTTCAAAAGAGCAGCGGCAGCAACTACTGCAAACGCCCCCCCCCCCCACCCCACGCAGAATTGGCGTGCCCCCTCTCTCTCTCGATTCCTCTCTATATATAACCTATTACCATAAACCCTAACCCTAATCTAATCTCTTCCCTCCACTGAGGAGAACCTCTACCGCGACGCCCAGCCAGACCGCCGCCTCCTCCGGCCACCGCCACGACCAACCACTGCCCACCGCGAACAACCGCGCACTCCGCGCGCAGCAGAATTTAACTGCAGCGAAGCCATGTTCAAGCTCTATTTTCCGCGCTCTCGCTTGACCAAACTCGACCCCGTCTTCACCGGTATGATCCTCACATATCCCCCTTCTATATATGTATGTTAGTTTATCTCGAATAACGCGTAAACCTAGGCAAAAATTAACGCCAAGTCGATGAAAAACTACGACTTTTTAAATTCCAGAAATTCTGTTACGATGACCCATATTCCCGGATTTGTACCTCCCACCACATATATCTGAATTCAATTTTTATTTTTGGTATACAGAGATCACTTGACCTAGTTTAATTTCTGTTAATTATATTAATTTGTTAACTGATGTATGTAGAATTAAATTCGTTAGAAAACTCCAAAAATCTACTTTTCCAGATTTTCAAAAATTGTAAAACAGAGCGCGCCCTGCCAAACGGGACCGCCCCGCCGTGTACCAAGTGTACCAAAAGGTGCGCGCAGTATACCCGGATACGTAAAATTTTACAAAAACTGATTCGGATGCGTGTGCGCATCAGAATCAGCCTGTATCCACGGATAATCCCCGTGTCACAATTTTTGCGAAAGACGTGCGCATTTTGTGCACGCTCGTCAGATTATGATAAAACTTTTGCCACTGGACTCGTGGTATCGCGTTGGTCCTGTGACCCAATTTTCACACAAT
Source organism: Iris macrosiphon (assembly GCA_036927795.1). Classification (NCBI taxonomy): domain Eukaryota; kingdom Viridiplantae; phylum Streptophyta; class Magnoliopsida; order Asparagales; family Iridaceae; genus Iris; species Iris macrosiphon. The sequence goes on along the minus strand of JAYESA010000009.1, from coordinate 43,150,250 downwards.
TCTGAGACAGTTGACCAAGTCGCTAATTGGCGGGCCTTACGGTTGATTTTTTGGGCAAAATTGTGTTCGGCTCATCGAATTCCATATTTGGATATACCTTTGAGTTCGTATTGACATTTAGAGTTTATTTGACCTATAATTTGTCCCATTTAGAGATCTTTACCCTCGACACACTTTTCGGTACAAAGTGGGCCACACGTGGACCCCACTTTGACCCAAAATTATCGTTTTGTCCCTGTGTCCAAATTGGACGAAAGGAAAGTAATTTCTAGCTATTTTGCTTATTCTGGGAACGTTGGTGATATCTATTTTAGTATCCGGAGACATTTGTTCTAAGGCCATAGCTTTTGGTCCTGTGTGTTGGACATCTGGACGTTATATTTATAGCTTCTTGCCAGGCAAGTATGCCTTGCCATTGTACTGTTATTTATATTCCATAGGTTGCATACATCTTTATTTTCTATCTTTAGTTCATATATTTTAACTGTTATATAAAATGCGCACGACGGTGTCGTTGCGGTATATTTTTATTTATGTATTTGCATTGACCTTGTTTATGAGACTACCTTATTATCATGTAGCATTATTAGGTTCATTGGCCGTGACACAGTTGTTACACGAGTGTGAGTATCATATAGATCATGAACTGCGTGACAAGTCTGGACTCCTATACGTATGGGCCGTGCGTTAGGGACGACTGCTGATAGAAACTTTGTATGCTAGAAGACTTAGCAATTATTAGAGGTCCATGGACATAGCCTATTGTAGTACGGTGGTCCAATCCTTGTCCTTGTTTGGTTGCATGATTGGGCTAGGGTACTAAGAATAGGCTATGAACCAAATTGTGTAATGGATGTGACATGCTTAGAGCATGGGGTGGGGAGAACAACAAGTACCGCATTTGGGCTCCTTTGCACTTTCCTTATTGTAACCTGGAAGCTCCGCTGGAGATACGGGCGGTGATGACCCTATACAATTGGCGGCCTCTGCCGTTCAAAAGACGGTATGCTTTGAGGCCCCTGATTCTCCGAGAGAGTCATGCCAATTCCATTTTTAGCCAGATAGCCCACTTGTTAGAAAGTTGTTCTTAAATTGCATTCACTTAGACGGTTAGGCGACCATTGGATATTTATTTCAGTACTTTATTGGCATGCTTTTATGTATCTTGTTATGTCCCTCTGAGGACCTGGCCCTTCCAGGTGTCGCTGTTCTTGAGTATTCGCAGGAGCGCAGATTCGGATGGTTACATATGTTTCGAGGATGTCTTCTCTTCGACCCCGTGGTCTTTAGTCGATATTCTTATATTGTGTTTGTTGTGTTGTACTTATATTGTATTTACTTTTATATTCGAGTTGGTATAGGATTTGTTTTCATCCAACTATCATCTTTAGATTCTCTGTATTGAGATCTAGTTTCATAGATATTGGTTATTTATTTATGTTCAAATTTCGTGGATGAGATTTAGATTATACCCTGTGACTTGTGACATATGTTTATACCACTTATGGATTTGATATTCATATTACAGCGTACGTGTGAATTTTGGTTTCCATATATTAGAGTTGCCATATCCATGCGGCTGACATGCTTACGAGTCCGAGTCCTACGTATTTTTGGGACTGGGGCATGACATGGCTCGACGTAGCGCTCTCCTGACTCGAGAATTCTTGTATTGTCCTGATCAAGGCTATTAGTAGCACCTATATTGCATGACATGTATCTCCGTAGTTGATTTTGATTATACTCGTCAAGTTGCTATCATGTCTTGCATCATGTCTAAGGTATATTCCTGAACACCACGGTCAAGAATCCTTGATAATTGTCCAGCTAATAACTAGAATAATAATCTATAAAGCATCTAGAGATATTTTTTGGCTACATGCAATCCCGGTATTCCAGCGACACATGATGGATTTTGAGCTCACCGTCGTGAGGGGCACACTTCTAGCACACCGACGAGTGTTGTATTTCCAGAAAAAAAATTATACCTGATAAATCTATATTGTGTACTTGTTCGTCTGGATAACCCGGATAGTCTGCAGGGTATGTGGCTGTAAAAAAAATTAAACTGCATGTGTTAGTAACTAGGACTATGATAACTCTAGTTAGCTAATGATAACAAGTCATAGGGCATGATTGGTCGTGATCGCTTGATTTTCAGTCTAGTCCTGTCCTGATTTCATTAATAGCCGATCCGGAAATGGTAACCGGAGTACTGATTCCAGATGGCCTTGTTTAATTACTCCTGAACTACTTAATTGTTATCTTACTCATTACACTTATTTAACTGTTCTATATGCTATTTCTTACTGATTTGTCTGCATGCTGGTTTTAGTTTATAAGTTTGTCTCCCTTGTGGTACTTTCTGTTTTGTGGCACTTATTTAACTGTTCTATATGCTATTTATAACCCGGATAGCAAAAATGAGCTGATATACAAGTAGAGATTTACATGCTTTATTACAGTTTCTATAACATGTATATAGTTAAATTATTAACGCATTTGTATGATCATGAAAAACTTTTCTACAAGGTTTGGCTTTTCTCGAAATGGTATCTGGGGGCGCTGTAACCAAATCGACCTAGGAAAAACTATGTGGAACATGCTTCATATACAAGGTATTATGGGACCTTCAACAGGGCTAGCTACCCGGACTGGAAGTACGGATCATAATACCACATAATAGTCCTTTATGGTGCCAGATTCACCAATAATATCATATAGAAAGGTTGTATGCTAGCGAATGTCTGATTTAGGATGATAAGTATTAAATATCTGTTTTATACAGGGAAGGACAATTCGACTGTTAGTAAAAAAATTACTTATAAGTGATATGATATATATTTCATGGTTTCACTTTACTTTATTGATTATGAACTGCTAATCAATCATAGTTCCAAATAGCAAGATTACTTAATAAATTATATGCTTCACATGATTACAATGTCGATTTAGGTGAGTTAGGTTGGTTTTGCCCACCGGTGCATTTCCTAATGTACTGGCCCCTTCTCCACAAGTGTCAGAACAATGCTAATTCACAAAGCTAATAGGTCCCGAAAAGCAACTTAAAGCTCTTTCTATTTTCTAAAGTATTTTGAAGTTGTTTCTTTTGAAGACATTTTAATTTTAATGTACATAAAGGAGTATTGTGTATGTGATGATAATATTATTTTATGACAGTTTATTAGTTATTTTATTTATTTTATGGAATATAAGCTGAGACAATATTTCAATAGTATCGAGATCATGTACTATGTTTCAAATTATCAATAAAAAACTATGTTCTTCCTATACCGTATCTTCAACTTTCTACTGCTATATTATTTTAACCTTATGTTCAAAATGAATTATCTCTCGTGCACATTATTGCTTTCTACAAGTACAATTTAGACTTGTATAACATCACGCCCAGTGGTGACTTATCGATTCTGCGAAAATTGGGATGTAACATAAACAGTCCCTCAAAACCACAAAGCTGCGACACCCATGTGCCTACGCTCTTGCGGAAGTACGCACACAGCGCCATCTCGGTGCCCGATGCATAAGAGGTGCAAGGTGAACCATCAAAACACTAATTTGCACTCTTCGTCCATGCTCGAGTCCGAGTCGACATGCCCCTTTAGGATTCCCTCTTGAAATTGGTGATAGTGTTAGCCCAATAATTAATTTGAGTTAATCGATTAAATTTAGTATTATGAAATCACTAATGTTCATACAATCACTATATTTTTAATACTTAAATTTTTTATAGTAATAGTGTGTATCCTTGCTACTATGATATTGCTTTGTTCGCCTAACATGTGCTTTGCAAAAAAAGCAATAAGCAAGAGTAAATATGGACTTATGCAAATAAAAAAATTATGGACCAAAGATATTGCTAACCCAAAGATTAATTTTTCTGAACCACTCACAATACCTCCGGGCCACGAACTCGAAGGTCAACGGAGAGGGGTCGAGGGAGCAGCATCCCCCGTAGGAGTTCGAGGGTGAAGCCCCGAAAGCTAATCAGAATTTCAGATCTGGTTTGCTTTGGACAATTGCCATCAGGAGAAAATGTCACCATTCAAATAAAGAAAAAATGTCAAGCTATCAAGACCTGGAGCTCAGTGTAATATTCATTTATATTTATTCTATAGGATCAATTGTAACTCAATAGGTAATGACAAATGAAAGCTAAAATATGAAACCCTCTTAAAATACACCTAGTTTTAGGGTAACAATAACTAACAATATTTTGTTAGCATACTTACAAAATACTATTAGTATACTATGCGAGCACTTTTTAGTTTTAGCAAGATCTCTGTGTATATCAGCATTCAGACACACTCAGCATCGGGGAAACAATATTCTGGCAATATATCGTAGGAACATTTTTAGTTTCTAGTAGGTTTTACAAGCTTTCATCCACACACCATTTTGCCTAAAACAACATACCGATAGTATACTGTCAGTATTTTTTCTGAGAGAATCTGCTATGTAATTAATGTTGTAATGACTAATTTTTTAGCCATTTCAGACCCACTACTGTACGAACATTATACTCTCTACACCCTAATCATCTATATTTTGAGAACTTATGGGTATGTGTTATATATATAAACCAAAGGTGGCTCCTCATTTCAATTAATAGCTAGTTTTCTAGCCATTTAGATCAGTTACTGTATGAACATTGTACTCTCTACACCCTAATCATCTCTATTTTGAGAACATATGTGTATGTGCTATATAAACCAAAGTTTGCCCCTCATTTCAATAACTTTTCTTTGAACCTAACTTTCTCATTAATTATATAAAGACCTCTTCACATATAAAAAAATCTGTCATTTGTCAACTTTATTTGAGATAGAAATCAATTAAATTGAAAAGTGAGATCTTCAAATTGTATGAAAAGATAAAAACCATTTATCGTAAGAGATTGAAGTCTGCAAGCCTTCATCTAAAAGTTTATGTAGAAGTCGATGAGACATTAGAATCAAAGCTCGTGTGTAATAAGTCGGCAAGACCTTTGGATCAAAGCTCACAATTGAAATGTTTCTATAATCTGGGACTGGAGTGTCTTACGGAGGATACCCAGGACTAAAGTGCCTCATGGAGGATATCAAAATACATAGGATGTTTGTATTTTGTCTATTAGCATTATTAAGTTATAATCTTCAACTAAGGTGGATTAGAGGGGAAAAATATATAATTCTTTCCTCTAAACTATTATGTTATTTATTTATTTATTTTTCAACAAATATCTATCCTCTTTCCTCACTCTCAACATTTTACTAGATTACCATTATTGAGTGTCTCAATTGTACTTTGTTCCAACAAATATTCAATCTCTCTCTCTTTCAAGTGTGCTTTGTTTGACAAAAAAATATGAGAAACTCATAATATACAATTCAAGTGTGACAAAATGTAACTATTACTCCACCTAAGCAATTAATCGTTATGGTTCTTTAAACTAGAGAAATAATTCTAATTACCAAACCAAAACATGGCACATGAAGCCAATAGAGCTTCAATACCAATCTCTTAATCTCTCTAGTAAAATTACATGACTTCTTTAATGAAAGGAGATTAGATTTGGTCACAAATGTTTTAAATTAAAGTAATGCTCAAGCAAGCATTTGTTGGAAAATACACCAATATAATGTCACGAACTTGGTACTTCGGTACCAAACGTGACATACGAAGGCTCCCACTATTTCTCCCTTTAACTTAGCTTAATTTAGCCAAATCTCAATACTCATTGGGCCCACATGACATGACCCATTTCTAAGTATGTGATTTGGCATCATACACATCTTGACAGTTTACTTACTTCCCTTCAGTTACTAAAATGCCTTTTTTTAATGCCTTAGGACATGGTATACTAGTAATGTGTACGTAAAAGAAATTGATGGAAAAAAATTATATATAAATTTATTATAAAAACTATCATCTCTAGGAATTGAACTCAATCAAGCAAGCAAAAAAAATACTTCCCACTTTAACCACTTGAGTTAGAATTATTTAGTTATAAATAAATCACATTAGATAGTTTTTATTTAGTTAAATTTTTTAAAATAACTAATAGAGTAATATTTATATACTTGTTTAGTTATCTTCTTATTATATTTTTATAATTTATTTAAAATAAAGAGGATATACATACGATTTGGATGGCTCATTTTTGAGCCATTTCCAATCTATATTATAGGATTAGAAATATGTGGATTAGTGAATCATATGTCTATCGATCTATCTATCTATCTATCTCTCCACTACTAAAATACACTATTTTAGCGACATAATTATCTGTCGCTAAAATGCATTTTTCGTCGCTATTTGATTTTAGCAACTGATTAGCGACGAAAATGTTCCGTCAGAATGACTAACGTCGCTACAAATATTTTGTCGCTAGTCCCTGGCTCAATCGACGGATTAGTGACGGACTGGACGACATAAAACCAGCAATGGATCAACGACGTACTAATTACGTCACTAAACTTTATAACTACTTACTGACGGATTAGCGATGGATTATGTGAGCCAAAATTTACCAAATTTTCCAAAAGGTTTTGCACATTCAGGGCTCACAGTGTTCTTCGTTAATCCGTCACTCTCAGTGACGGATTAGCGACGGATTGTAGCGATGGATTCTGATATATGTTTGGCACTTTGTGTGTACCAGACATTTTAGTGACATAATTTTTTGTCACTGGGTAGTCGCTGTCCTGAGATTTTTCGTCGTAAATTCGTCACTGACCTGAGAATTTTTAGATTTTTTGTCGCTATTACGTCGTCCGTCCGTCGCTAAAGATAATATTTTCCCAGAAATCAATTTCTGCTAAGCATATACCTATTATACATTCACCATTTTTCACACAAATAAATTTTACACAAGCAAATTTCACACAAACTAATAAAATCCACACAAACATGTACAAATATTATATACGTCAAAATAATAAAGTAGAATAATCCAAACATGTACAAATAACTGTTATATAATCCCACAAATTCAAATAAATACAATCAAGTAAAAAAAATACAACTAACTAAAAAAATCCTACAAACTCAAAAAATCAATCAAGTCGACGGTGGAGGTGGAGGCGGCTACGGCTGTCATCTAGTCATGTACTACGCCACAACCATAGTGATGATATCACATAGATCATCAGGAGCAACGGCAGACAGAGCAGTGGCAGGAGCCGTCAAAAGAGCTGGAGGACCCATCGATGCCGTCGAAGGAGCTGTAGCCGTCGGAGTAGCCGTCGAATGAGCAGGTACTGCAGCATCACGAGTGTCTATCAACTGTCGGACCAACCCATGTAGATCATGAACAGTCGTCGTGGGCTTCTCCAGAGATATCGTATCAGAAGGAACGCTGGAGCCGGGTACTGATGGAGCTGGAGTAGCCATTGGAGGAGCTCTGAAAAGAATCGACAACATCGAGGCCAACGATCTGGTACCGTACATCTGTTGCCTTTTTCTCTTCCGACAGCTTGTACCCACCGATCGTTTCTCTCAGTCGGCGTACTGCTCTGAGCGCCCCCCTCTAATGTCTCATACGTCTCATATATTTATTTATATAAATAGGGGGCTATTTGATGTTGGGTTTTTTAAAAATAAGTTTTTGGTCGTTTTAGAACCAGAATAATTTAACCATTAAAGTAAACTAATAAAAAATAAAAAAACAGTAAAAATCTTGGTTATATTATGAAGAAGTCATTTTAATTATATTTTGAAAATAATTAATGAGTTGCTAGAAAATTGGACATGAACATGGGTACTTGGACTAAATTTCTGAACTGTTTCTGAACAGTTTTTCGGCCAACTTTCGGTCGATTTTTCGATCAAACCCGGGTGCCTAAATTTGTTCCGCTTGAAGGGCATCCTAGAGGGTTAGGTTATGAATATACCAGCAAAGACGGGACGCAAAAGGGATGAACGAGGAGAGCGGAACCTCCGCGCGAAGGGGGGGTGCAAGGTGTTGCTGCTGTCGTCCGCGCGGCTGTTGCGGCGGCGATCCGGCGCTACTGCGGCACAGCGACGGTCGACGGATCCGGCTGGTGATGGTGGAGGTGGTGGAGGCGTGGGTGATGGTGGAGGTGGTGTGGGATTAGGGTTAGGGTTTTAGGTATGTTTACATATATATATATATATATATATATATATATATATATATATATATATATATATATATATATCTCCTCTATATAATGTCAAAACTAGGCTTCACCGTGAAAATTTTTCGTTCCAAAAATACCCTTCAACATATTTAGTAATTAAAAAGAATATCTACAATAAATTCCACTGACAACCATTTAAGAGATGCAATAATGACAACTATTTACGGAAATCAAAGGGCTCATGCTACTTGCTAAGTCTTTTAAATTGTTACCAAAGAATTCGAAGGGTTGAACCATTAACCTATATAATTAAAAGCAGTAGAAATAAACTAACTCATCAACATCATTCACTCCAATATACGTGCAAAGCACGTGCATATATACTAGTATATATATATATATATATATATATATATATATATATATATATATATATATATATATATATATATATATATATATATATATATATATATAGAGAGAGAGAGAGAGAGAGAGAGAGAGAGAGAGAGCAAGGGTCAGGAGTAGTTTTAGGTTTTGGGTTTGGGTTTAGGTTTAATGGGTTTGGGTTAGGGTTAATGGGTTTGGGTTTGGGTTTAGAATTTAGGTTTTATTTTATTTCTTTTTTTTATTCAATAATTATATGTATAAAATCTCTAAAAATAGTTAGGCACTTGAAACAATTCTAAAAAAATTATATTTCCTCCAACAAATAATTTATAATCAAATTTATATTAATTAAAAAGATATTTACTAAATATTAATAAATATTAAATTAATTAAATAAATTCATAAATTCTATTTTATACTTAATATTATATTAGGAGCATGCAGTGGGTTCGAATAACGCGACTCGAGTGTCATGTGCGTAATAGGACCAGTTAGGCTCATAGCATAGATTTAGTTGGAAGCAATGGGTTGGGGTGGCATGTTAAAATCGTACGCCACGACAAAAAGGGTTAATCAATCATCATTTTTTCGTAATTGTGTCGCGAAAGTTGTGCGACCAAAACAAGGTATGGGATTACGAATTTGTGAGGGACAGTCATGGCAGGAGCCTAATTTGACTCGTCTAAGTCGAGCATGCTAGGTTGGTTGGCAGGAAAATGCTAGTGTTGTACCCAAGATCTTAAAACCATGGTGGTTGGTTTTCAAAGTTCAATTAAATTATCGAATAAATATTTAAAATAAAAAAAAATTATTAATTACCGAACTAACCCTATGTAAAAACCAGGGTGCTCACACTTCTCTATATATATTGTGGAGAGGTTATATTTTTAGGGTTCTTTCTTCTAGCCGATTTTGAGGAGTTGTCATCTAGGGTTTCCTTCATCTTCCAGAAGCCATTACTCATATCTCCGGACCCCAAACGTAGATCAGTTTCTTGCGTTAGAAATTTATTGAGGTTAGTTTTCTGAATATATATATTTTTAACTAAATTTAGAGTATTAAATTCTGAAAAATTCGTAGAGTACAGCAGGTCCAAAAATAGATATGTCTCGGTGTTTTCTCGATTTCGGGAGAACCAGGGATCCGAATCATGAATCGTTTGAAGTTTCGAAAAAAAATGTCGATATCATCGACATATATTTTTCTCAAAATTTAATTCAAATTATTTCTATGTTGTTAATTCTATAGAACTTCTAGATTAGTAATCAGCCACCCACAATACGATTTTGTATGTTGTCACGACCCACACCCGGATATTCGGGCACGAGTACGTGGGTACGTCCAGCCTACGCCGCAGTGTCGGCGGTAGTACGCTGTCTAGGTCATAATCACAGGTAATAAAATCTATCTCATCCACAGTAAATAAATAGACAAGGAAAATAACAGGAAATAGGAATGCTAAGATTTCATAGATTAAATGTGATATACAAATCCATGGTTTAATACAGGATCCAGAAGATAAATCGGGGATGAACCCGATTACTGTGCTGAAAGAAAATACTAGCTAACTGGCTGCTACTCCTCAAAGGTAGTCTCCTGAGTAGGAACCGGCTTCTCAACTGTGTCGCTTGCTCCCTCATAGGGACCATAATAGGTGGGGCAAAGTCCTCATCATTGCCTAAAACAACGGATCCAGTCAGGAAAGGAGCAAAGTACACAATGCACAACAAGATTTAAACTAAATATTTGTGACAGGTAAAAAATAACTGACTAAGCATCATATTGAGAATAGGCATAAGTAAGTAGTGAGATTAACTGAGAATTAATGCTATAAATCAGGACTATAAGTAAAACATCATTAATTGCTATAAACCAGGAATATAAGTAAAACAGGAAGAAAATGTGACAGGAAATGTAACTGTAACAAGACAACAAGAACTGCAACACGACAAGAACTATGTGCGTGAACTTGTGTATTTTAGAATACATAGTTGGCATGTAGGGGTTTATAAGGCTAATCCGGCCATCATAGACGGCTATTAAACATGAATAATCAAGATCCGGCTGAGGGTACAGTCGCGTACCAACAGCTATTAGACACGGCAGGGGAAAGGGTAAACTACATGCCTTCTAGTATTCTTCCACCCAACACGAAAAGCAAGACATGGACTTCAGTATTCAAGACATGAAATCCCGTATTCAAGACATGAAATCCAGTGTTCTAACACTACGTGCAATCTTCAATGTTACTAGTAGATCAAGGAATTAATTATCACAATATAAAGCTTAAACTTGAAGTGCAGGTACTTGCCTGATGTTTGGATCCAATTACAGTTCTATCCTCGGGGAATATTCCAGAAATGTGTCCAGATGCTGAAATAAATATTACCATCATGCTCAGAAGATATCAAATAGCTAAAAACGCCTATCCTTGAGTCCAATTTGGAGACAAGGGCAAAATGGTAATTTCGGGTCAAAACGGGGTCCGCATGTGGGCCAGCTTTGCACCGAAAAATGTGTCAGGGTCAAAGGTCTCCAAAATCACCAAACTTAGTGTCAACAGGTCAGGAACGATGATACGAACCCAACAGAACTTCCAGAATTGGATTCCGATGAGCCGATCACAAAATCGCCCGTCGATCGGGGCCTGTGGAGCCCACGACACGCGATTTCGTCAACGTTCTCAGAATCGAACCAAACTTGGGTCACAGGACCAGCGTATCGCTACGAGTCCGATGGCGCAAGTTTCGTTTCGATCCGACGTGTGTACAGAAAGTTAGGGCTTGATTCAAAAAAGGCGGATACGGGACGGTGTCCGCGGATACGCGTTGATCCCGGTGTGCACGCACACCCGAATCGACTTCCGCGAAATCCTACACATCCGTATCAACGCTGCGCACATATCTGTGAAGACCGCGTGCGACCAAGTCGTCCCGTTTGGCGGGGCGTACCCAGTTTCCGGGTGAATCGGGTCGATGTTTTTCCTGTTTTTGGATCGCGGTGTACGATCACCACAGGACGCGATGCCCCGAGCGGTTTGTCCGGGCACCGAGAGGGTCATACAGGCTTCACAACGTAATTTACAGAATTGAAAACGGGGCAGCGAGGAGAAAGATACTCGTACCTGTACTGGGTTCGAGAAATCGGATTTTCTCGTGTCCGTGTCGTGTCCGACACGCCGACACGAGAATTGGGAAAATTAGGGTTAGGGTTTGGGCTGAACTCCTGCGGGGACGGCGGCTGGGCGGCCGGACTGAGGTGGAGGGGGCCGGGGGCAGCGCGGCGAGGCGGCGGCCGGGGCTCGTCGGCGCTGCGGGCGGCCGGAGGCGGCTCGGGGAGCTGCCCGAGCTGCTGCTGTTCGTCGTGGTGACCGGGGGACGGCGGAGCGGGGCGCCGGAGGGGAGGAGATGGCCGGGGGAGAAGAGGGAGGGCCTGGGATGCCGTCGGCGGGGCACGGCGGCGCTGCTAGGGCGGAGGAGCGAGGTGGCGGATGGTGGCTGGAGTCGGAGGCGGTGGGGTTCAGGGGTTTATATGGGCTGGGGGTGCCGGGGGTGGCCGGAAATGGCGGGTGGCGTGGGGTGAGGTGGCCGGCCGGAGCGGGCGGGCGGCGCAGGCTGCGGAGGCGGCAGGAAATGCGGGACTGCCGGGTCGTGGGGAGGGGTGAGGAAGAACGGGTTAGCGGGTGCGGGCTAGCGGGTCAGGCCGACCCGCCCGACCCGCTAGGCCGGGCTGGGCCGGGTTCGTGGGTTTTGGGCCGGGCTCGGAGCGGTTGGGCTGGGCCGGAAAGATAATAATAATAATAATAATAATAATAATAATAATAATAATAATAATAATAATAATAATAAATGAATAAATAAATAAATAAATAAATAAATAAATAAATAATAATAATTGTTTTCAGGTGTTTTAAATTAGGTCCGAGGCCCGATAAATTCCAGAAAAATTACCCTAAGTCCAGTTTTCCATTTTACACCCAAAAATATTGTTTCCATAATATTTTAATATTATTTATTAATAATTAAAAATTATTCAATAATTAAAACCCTGATTTTAATTACAGAAAGTTCCCAGAAAATTCCAGAAAATTGCGAAAAATCCCAATTTTAAAATTCTTGCAAAATCTGGGGGTTTACAATCTACCCAACTTATAAAAATTTCGTCCTCAAAATTTAAAATTAAGTCATAATCTGTTAACCCTTCATGTACATCAATCGCAATCTCCTTGCGATAATTAAAATCATAATCATATCCACTGCAATCACTTCAAGGTTAAGATGACTACTTGTTCCAATCAGAATTTCAACCTATGGTTATTACTTCTTACTTCCTCAAATTACCCACATGCAAATTTTAAATTAAGTCCATATAGCATCTTCAAGCTTTGCATACGCTTATAATTTGCCTCATGAGTCTAACTATCATAATTTCCTCTAGAAGTGATTCGAGTCCAACAGTATTCCCATTTGTATGCTTCAACCTTTTAAATTTCATTCACATCCTCAATATTCCAACTAGGTAGTCCAACCATCAAATTTTAATTCTTAATTCCAATCATCAAATTGAGAAATAATTTAAATGTAGTCCACCAATGTTCAAGTCTGAATTATATATCCTCTAATTCAAATTGATGAGTTTACCTTCATTATTCAAAATTAAATCATGTACCTAAGGTATAACTATTGGGTCCTCAATATCAATTCATTAGTCATCTTAGTCACTCCTTTAAATTTTAGAATGGCTTGAACCTCTCCCAATCTAATCTTACTCGGTCACAATCTTAAAAATTCCTCTCGAGTTGACAATGCACTGCTACCCAACTTAGACTTTACCCATTCATCACAAAAGACTATATACTTTAAGAAAATATTACTTAATATGGTTACTCATGTCATTCAATCCTCGAAACTTCAAGCCGATCATGATATGTCCTTAATTTTGAAAGAAAAAATCCTCAAGCATGTGATCGGCCTATGGGACATATCTAGTATTCTCTGTGTCTCAGACTTATACCAAGCACGAGGTTTCGTCTTTCCGAAATAAGGGAAGACGAGGATCAATAATAAAGAGTTCAAGGGTGAGGTGATAGAACAGAAGTATCGGGATCAAGACGTTTAAAGAATTCAAATGGGACTTGTCAAGTAGTTGTGGATTGAATCCTATCTTGGTAATTCCTATTCACATGCTCGTATTAATACAGTTATGCTCAGACATGTCTAGGGCAGGTATACTAGTCAATTGTATCTCTCAATCCACGTAAGGTAGTGCGAAGGGTGAATCAAAATGCACTAAGGTTGATCAGACCGTAATACACTGATTCTGAACAGACAATTGTATTAGTGTGTCGACCCACTAATACCTATGTCATGAACAAGCTTGATAAAGAGTAAGCTTGCAAAACTAGGCTATAGAATAGCAGCATAAGTCAAGTTTAGCAAAATTAAGTGCGTTAGATGATGATGAAAGGAGGTACAAATTATTTAATTTCATAAAATAACACACAATAAGCACAATAACAAAAGATTCTACAATCTCTACAGTTATCAATTATAAAACATACCAGATTATTAGCAAGTTCAAAATTTCTAGGTTGGGGCTGAGGTCACGAACCAATAGGCACGATCTAAACAATACTAGAAACGGTATCTACAAATCACTTACGCGCATTAGCTGCTCCAAGAGTCTGCGCGTTCTCCACGGTCATGCTGGTAGAGCATCTCGTGGTGATCTTGTAGGAACCTCGTCGCTTGCTGGTAGATCCTTTACTCTGCATCCAAAATAAACGATAAGGGACACACAGGAATCAAGGCAGGATGCAAGTCAATAAAATGATTCGAAACCGATATGAATATCAAGAACGATTCAATCAAGTGGATGAGCTTTTCCTAAAATCCTCAATCTTATTGCAGGCCTGTTCGGTCCCTAAGTTGAAACCGAACAATTTAGTCGTTGACCTGCATGGGCCACCACAAAAATGTGTCACGACCCGCACTCGGATATTCGGGCACGAGTACGTGGGTACGTCCAGCCTACGCCGCAGTATCGGCGGTAGTACGCTGTCTAGGTCATAATCACAGGTAATAAAATCTATCTCATCCACAGTAAATAAATAGACAAGGAAAATAACAGGAAATAGGAATGCTAAGATTTCATAGATTAAATGTGATATACAAATCCATGGTTTAATACAGGATCCAGAAGATAAATCGGGGACAAACCCGATTACTGTGCTGAAAGAAAATACTAGCTAACTGGCTGCTACTCCTCAAAGGTAGTCTCCTGAGTAGGAACCGGCTTCTCAACTGCGTCACTTGCTCCCTCATAGGGACCATAATAGGTGGGGCAAAGTCCTCATCATTGCCTAAAATAACGGATCCAGTCAGGAAAGGAGCAAAGTACACAATGCACAACAAGATTTAAACTAAATATTTGTGACAGGTAGAAAATAACTGACTAAGCATCATGTTGAGAATAGGCATAAGTAAGTAGTGAGATTAACTGAGAATTAATGCTATAAATCAGGACTATAAGTAAAACATGATTAATTGCTATAAACCAGGAATATGAGTAAAACAGGAAGAAAATGTGACAGGAAATGTAACTGTAACAAGACAACAAGAACTGCAACACGACAAGAACTATGTACGTGAACTTGTGTATTTTAGAATACATAGTTGGCATGTAGGGGTTTATAAGGCTAATCCGGCCGTCATAAACGGCTATTAAACATGAATAATAGAGATCCGGCTGAGGGTACAGTCGCGTACCAACAGCTATTAGACACGGCAGGGGGAAGGGTAAACTACATGCCTTCTAGTATTCTCCCACCCGACACGAAAAGCAAGACATGGACTTCAGTATTCAAGACATAAAATCCCGTATTTAAGACATGAAATCCAGTGTTCTAACACTACGTGCAATCATCAATGTTACTAGTAGATCAAGGAATTAATTATCACAATATAAAGCTTAAACTTGAAGTGCAGGTACTTGCCTGATGTTTGGATCCAATTACAGTTCTATCCTCGGGGAATATTCCAGAAATGTGTCCAGATGCTGAAATAAATATTACCATCATGCTCAAAAGATATCAAATAGCTAGAAATGTATATCCTTGAGTCCAATTTGGAGACAAGAGCAAAATAATAATTTCGGGTCAAAACGGGGTCCGCATGTGGGCCCGCTTTGCACCGAAAAATGTGTCAGGGTCAAAGGTCTCCAAAATCACCAAACTTAGTGTCAACAGGTCAGGAACGATGATACGAACCCAACGAAACTTTTAGAATTGGATTCCGATGAGCCGATCACAAAATCGCCCGTCGATCGGGGCTTGTGGGGCCCACGACACACAATTTCGTCAACGTTCTCAGAATCGAACCAAACTTGGGTCACAGGACCAGCGTATCGCTACGAGTCCGATGGCGCAAGTTTCGTTTCGATCCGACGTGTATACAGAAAGTTAGGGCTTGATTCAGAAAAGGCGGATACGGGGCGGTGTCCGCGGATACGCGTTGATCCCGGTGTGCACGCACACCCGAATCGACTTCCGCTAAATCTCACACATCCGTATCAATGTTGCGCACGTATCTGTGAATACCGCGCGCGACCAAGTCGTCCCGTTTGGCGGGGCGTACCCAGTTTCGGGGTGAATCGGGTCGATGTTTTTCCTATTTTTGGATCGCGGTGTACGATCACCACAGGACGCGATGCCCCGAGCGATTTGTCCGGGCACCGAGAGGGTCATACAGGCTTCACAACGCAATTTACGGAATTGAAAACGGGACAGCGAGGAGAAAGATACTCGTACCTGAACTGGGCTCGAGAAATCGGGTTTTCTCGTGTCCGTGTCGTGTCCGACACGCCGACCCGAGAATTGGGAAAATTAGGGTTAGGGTTTGGGCTGAACTCCGGCGGGGACGGCGGCTGGGCGGCCGGACTGAGGTGGAGGGGGCCGGGGGCAGCGCGACGAAGCGGCGGCCGGGGGAGCTGCCCGAGCTGCTGCTGTTCGTCGTGGTGACCGGGGGACGGCGGAGCGGGGCGCCGGAGGGGAGGAGATGGCCGGGGGAGAAGAGGGAGGGCCGGGGCTGCCGTCGGGGGGGCACGGCGGCGCTGCTATGGCGGAGGAGCGAGGTGGCGGATGGTGGCTGGAGTCGGAGGCGGTGGGGTTCAGGGGTTTATATGGGCTGGGGGTGCCGGGGGTGGCCGGAAATGGCGGGTGGCGTGGGGTAAGGTTGCCGGCCGGAGAGGGCGGACGGCGCAGGCGGCGGAGGCGGCGGGAAACGCGGGGCAGCCGGGTCGTGGGGAGGGGTGAGGAAGAACGGGTTAACGGGTGCGGGCTAGCGGGTCAGGCCGACCCGCCCGACCCGCTAGGCCGGGCTGGGCCGGGTTCGTGGGTTTTGGGCCGGGCTCAGAGCGGTTGGGCTGGGCCGAAAAGATAATAATAATAATAATAATAATAAATAAATAAATAAATAAATAAATAAATAAATAATAATAATAATAATTGTTTTCAGGTGTTTTAAATTAGGTCCGAGGCCCGATAAATTTCAGAAAAATTACCCTAAGTCCAGTTTTCCATTTTACACCCAAAAATATTATTTCCATAATATTTTAATATTATTTATTAACAATTAAAAATTATTCAATAAATAAATCCTGATTTTAATTACAGAAAGTTCCCAGAAAATTCCAGAAAATTGCGAAAAATCCCAATTTTAAAATTCCTGCAAAATCTGGGGGTTTACATATGTGCAATAGTTTCCAAACGAATTTAAATCCGGATGAGCCATAAATTCTAGCATGTTTATAACACAAAAATTTACAAAAAATCATGCATAAAAGTTGAGTTTGTATCAGTTGACTTTTCGGTCAACAGATTACCTTGATTTGCGTGCCATGAGTCTCGAGTTGATAAATTTTGGTTTCTTTGGACAAAATTTAGGAATTAACCTAAAAATAAGAATAATAAGATTAAAATAGGATTTTAGAGTAATATTCTAAAATTAAATAAATTAAAATAAATTATCTCTTGATATGGTAACATATCATACGCAGGATTTGGACTCTGAACTGGGACCTGATCCAACCACAGCTAGGGACCACAGGCGAGTACATTTCTATGATTACTTTCAGTGTTTGATAGTCTCTATAATGCATGCTTAGTATTGATTATTTGATTCTTGACACTTATTACACGAATTAGTATGATGGATTCTTGTTATGAGATACGTGACTATTCTGGATTATTGTTATTTCTTCGTAACTGGTTCAGAATCCATATTGTACTCGTGGGGAGGAGAAATACTTAGTGGAGGTGTGAACTACCATTTCCATCACATGGTCTTACTGGAATAATAGCAGCCATGTACGACACGTGTGGTTTGTCGAATTTTATATTTAGTCGTTCACATGTCAACAAGGTATTTCAAATCACGTAGAGTAGTTTGTTCCTATATGTTCTTCCATACTTTGCAGTTATTTTCTATGTTGCTTGGAGATATTATACTACATCTTTGCCAGACAGGACTTCAGCATTTAGTTATTCTGGTTGCCTTATTGTGATTTCAGTTTTGTTGCTATTCTTTACTATTTATTGTCTTATAGCTTCTACCATATGTTGGAACTATTTTTACTGTGATGTACTCGTTTATTTTCTGACTGGATAACCATATATTATGTAACTATGATGAGGATGTGATACCTACACATTATGGACTGTATGTTAGCGACATAACTGAGCCTGATCTTGCCCTTCAGGAGGATCAGGGAGAGTTAGCAGCTCAGACACCGTCTGCAATGGAGTACTTTAGTAGAGTAGTTGGTTTTGTTAGTTATTTTGGACCGGATTGTTCTCCGGCAATTTTTTTATAGTATTTTGAATATTATTCTTGGATATTTAGTCATTTTTTGGAGACTTCTTGGACCCGCATCGAGACTATTATTTTGTTATTATTTATGGTGTATTCTTTTAAATTAGTGCATGTGATTGAGTATAGTGTGAAGATGTATATATGTTGTGAGTTGTAGATTATACTTATGGCTTATTGTACATCGTTCTAACGCCGACACTGTGGCGTAGGCTGGACGTACTCATGACTCATGCCCAAACCCAGGGTGCGGGTCATGACAAAGGGGGAGGAGCTGCCGAAGAGGGGGAGTGAGGGGGAGGGGCTGCCGGAGAGGGGGAGGTCGCCGGAGAGGGGGAGAGGGGAGGGGCGGGGGAGGAGAGAGAGAGAGAGAGAGAGAGAGAGAGAGAGAGATGGGGGAAAATAAAATGCGGCTGAAAATTTTAAGTTTCGCAGCGACGGATATTTCCATCGCTAATCCGTCGCTGAAATAATGACGGATTAGCGACGGATTTGTGACGAAAAATAATATATTTTGTTTACATAAATAACTTAGTAGTTTTTTCGTCGAATTTTCGTCGCTGACTTAGCGACGAATTATTTTCCGTCGCTGAGCTTCGTCGCTATTTAACAGTATTTATGTAGTGATCTTTCTCTTTCTCTTTCTCTCGATTAAATTAAGATTAATGCTATTCGTACCTCTAAAATTCTTTCAAAATCATTCATCTTTATGTTTTAGTTGACGTGATATGTTAAATTACATTATGTGACATCTAGCATAACAGCTGATAAGACAAATTTTAACCCAAAAAATTAATTACTTTTTAATTTTAATTTTAAAATTTGTTATATTAATCAAACGTCAGCTCCCACATAAGGAGGAACACCTTGGAGGGACGAATAATATTATTCTTAAATTAATATACTTCGATTAAAATTACTTGCCAACAAATTAATCAATTCAAAGTTTTTTTTTTCCCCCCTTTAGAAACGAAACTAACATTATATGGCTGATGCATGCATTTTTCTTTCCTCACTTCCCCACTTAAGTTCCTCCAAATTAAGTTCCTTCCTCCTTCCATGCAATCAAACAAGTTAGAATCTCATCTTCACTTCACTCTAGTTAGCTGCAACCAAGCTAGCTATATATAGCTCTATCTATAGCTAACTCCATCAAATATCAATCAGTCTATCTATAGTTGTTGATCATCGTGGCAGCTGCTGCTGCTGCGTCGTCGTCGTCCACGCCGACGCGGTGTAGAGCGCCGTGTCCTTCCACCCGAGCCGCAGCGTCCCGTCCCCCTGCAGTATGGTGTACCCCAGCGACGGCGGGAACATGTTGAGTATCAGCTGCGCCTGCGCCATCGCGTTCGCGCTCATCGCCACCTGCCCGAACCCGGGCCTCCGCGCCAGCTCCGCCCTCCAGCTCCCGGCCAACTTCTCCTCCCCCTCGCTCCTCGCGGGGCCCCCAACCGCCAGTATGTTCCCCATCTCCCTCGACAGCAACCCGTCCTCCACCCGCTGCCTGCCCACGTCGTCCGCCGCAAGCGTCGCGCCCAGCGAGTCGAACAGCGTCGAGTAGTAGTGCAGGGACCCCACGAACCTGTCCAGGAACGAGCCGGCGCGCGCCGCCATCTCCTGCTCCACCAGCGTGATCACTCTCGGGTTTATGGCCGCCAGCAGCCTCATCGCGCTCCGGTCGGAACCCGTCGCGTCGTAGAGCGAGTGCTGCAGCCAGTGCACCGCGACCGCCTCCCCCCTGCGCGTCGGGATCGCCGACGGGCCCTCCAGGTCCCCGAACCTCCTCGCGATCGGCTGGAACTCGAACGCCATGCCCAGCCTCCGCGCGAAGTTGGACAGCTGCTTGCCGGTCTCCTGCATATGGCATCATCCTATGTCACTTGTTGATAACTGTTTTTTTTGTACATGTCAACCAATATTTTTAAAATCGAACCACCCAGAATCTTTGATACAGGTCTCTGGGTCTCCTTGGTTCAATCGGAGTTCAAATAAGTCCGTTACCAGAACCAAATGATTTGAGACCTCTTTGATATCCATTTTACTTCTTAGTTTTGTTTGATTTGATTTTGAGTATGTTTGGTTTGATTTGGTTTGGTTTTACAACTATAAAGTCATTCAAAACCAAATCAAGGACCAAATGTCACGTGAAAAACTTTTTCTATCGGTTCTAAAAAAATCTTGTTCAAATCAGATCGAACTGGTATTTTTGAAAAATCAGATCAGATCCGGTCCAAACGTCAGTTCGGTCCGGTTCTGACAACACTATTGTGATATGGCAATTCTAAGAAATAATTTTTGTGTTAAAAAAATAAAATAGGACATTTTAAGTTCAGATAAACTAAAATTATGTTTCCATCCTTGCCTGCAGTGCCTCCATCGAGGTGCCCAGGCCGGTCATACGGACGTGCGGAGGCCCGTCCGCCCGAGTGGCCAGTATGTGGAAGAGGGCGGGCCACTGGAGGCCCTGCATGATGTCGAGGTCGACGATGTGCACCCGGTCCCTGCCGTGGAAGGCCTCCAGTATGGTCTGGTTGGCGGTGAAGTGCGAGAACTTGACGAAGGGGGACACGTTGTTGAACGCCTGGAACGCGGCCAGGACGCTCTTGTGCGGCACCAGCGGCGGGGAGCGGATGCCGAGCTGCGAGCCGACCACCCGGGCAGCCATGGCCTTGGCGAAGTAGGCCGCCACGCGCTCCGCGCACGAGTCCGAGTAAGGGGAGGCCAGCTGCGTCAGCTCGAGCACCATCCGGCTCGCCTCGCCCAGGTTGTCGAACGATATCGCGACCGCGCACTCCAGCAGGAGGGTCATCGTGCTCAGTCCCTCCTCCTCGGACTTGTCCAGGCTCTTAGTGGTGGTCCCGTAGTCCCTCCGGGGGGCCTTACGGGGACGGTAGTACTCGATTGTAGTGGGGAAGTTGTCATTGTTGTCGACCGGGAATTCGTCGTTGGTGTCGAGCGAGACGTCGTTGGATATCTGGCTAGTGACATGGTCCATGAACTCGGACAAGTAGCCCGTGGTGTCGAGCGCGGCGCCGCCCGGCCGGAAGTGGAAGCCAATTGGGGTGCAGTCCCATGGGACGACGGGGACATCGTTGGGCTGGATCAGGTCAAGTGCACCATGGTGCATTGATTCAAACTCACCCTTCATCATGGTCTGATCGATCTATGCTACGTACGTATTACTTAGCATGAAACGAAAGGAGGGAGGGAGGGAGGGAGGGAGGGAGAAGAAAGGGGGGAATGAAGGGTGCATAGGGGGTTGCTATTTAAGGATTATTTTGCAGGTCATTTTCTTGATTAATGGTCTTTGTCAACATTATTTTTAACTAAGCTTGGCCGGCCATGAAAGACATACAAATGGAGACGAGAGCACGGTGACAAAGCCCACCATGTCACATTGGTAGTGATATATTACTCCATGCATTCATTTTTAATGGAAAGTCACGGCCGCTACAAGAAGCAAAATTTGTACAACTTAGACAGAAAACTTACAGAAATTTTCCTATAGCAAAATTAATTTATATTAAATTAATACAAATCAAATAAGTTTATCTAAATTAAAAATAAAAAAATAGTCCGCAAACGCAGATGCAGAAAACAGACACTATAATATGTGGAAGCAGCTGCAGACAGACTAGAGCAGACGTGGAGCAAATAGTGGGACCCGCAGCCTATTTTCTGCCAACTTAGTTGACGGCCAACCTAGTTGGCAAAAGATGTGCAGTGGGATCCGCGGGTCGATTGGGTGTGGTTTGGTTTGGTTTGATTTGTTTTATTAGTTCTTTCTTATTTAGTTATGTTTTGGGTTTTTTTTATTTAGTTTTGTTTTGGATTTTGATTTTTTTTATTTAGTTTTTTTTTTTTAGTTTAATTTTGGATTTTTTTTTCAAAAAATTTACTCTAACGAAATAAATTATAAATTAATTAATTGTAACGAAATAATTTGGAAAAAAAAATTTAAAGAAGAAACAGTTTGATTTTTTTTAGATATCTATATTAGCTTTTCTATTTAGCAAAAAAAATATTTTAAGGATATAAATTCTTTCTTTTTTATTTAATTTTGTTTTGGATTATGGTTTTTTTTTTACTTAATTTTTTTCATATTAAAGTTTATTTTAATAAGAAAAATAACTAATATTTATATTTTTTACTTAGTTTTGTTTCTTTACTTAGTTTTTTTTTTCTTTACTTAGTTTTTTCTTTACTTAGTTTTTTTTTTTTCATATTAAAGTCTATTTTCATATTAAAGTTTATTTTTATAAGAAAAAAAACTAAATAAAAAAAATAAAGGAAATAAAACTGTCTCAATGATCGTAAAAGGAAATAAAAGTTTATCAATAATCTTATTTTGAAGGTAGTTTTAATGCGTGGGATACAATTTCTTTTATATCAGATAAACAGAAATGATTCATAAATGGCATGCGTGCTACTTTTTCAGAATCACCTCATTTTTATTGTATTTAATATTTTAAACAAAACTTAAAACAAGTATGTAGATTGCCTTATTTTCAACGTAAATTAAACTACCTTGCAAGATGTTATAATGAAACAGATGCAAATATTTGCTTTGAAACAACTAAGGCTGAAAACATCGATGTTTACAATTGGCTGAAAACATCGATCAGCTGGATGATACATGATTTCACCATCGAATATTAGGAAACAACTATGGACACTAAGGTCATAGGTTGTTGTTTGTATTTCAGTAGGATTTTGCTCAAGTCGGTACAGACAGTATGTCACTTATTTTATGATAAAAAATATATAAAATAATGGTCATTATGGCTTTATAAAATAATAATACAGATATTTTACCTCGTTATACTTCAGTGTATCAAATTCGCCCCGGTATAAAGAGATAACCGCATGTTCACAGTGTACTGGATCTGTTGCATCCGTAGTCCACCGTAAAGCTGACGGGAAGACACCAACGTCGGGTATTAATATGGGGGACTGGCCTACCAATATGAAAGTGCTCGTAGGACCAAACCTAGAAAATACGAGCATATGATATAAGTGCACATATTTTTAATGTAAATAAAATTAAGTAAACTTTTATACATACCTGTATTAATGTCGCGCAACCACTTAAATTTATCTTCGTTTCATTCACGTCTTCAAATTGTACAAAATCTGTCATAAAACTATATAAATATGTCTACACTGATGCTCCCAAGCGTGGCGCGTAGGTGCGGCCAAGTCTACCAAAAAGGTAGAAAACATAAATCAACTAATTCAGATGAGTCTAAAAATAACATTCCGCTTAATAAACCTAGCAAGTAGGCTCTGGTGCAAGCAATGACCTGAACAGATGATGAAGAAATGATATGCGTTAAATTAAACTAAAAATTTATTACGTAAATAATAACATAAGTTGCGAAAAAAGTCATACTTACCCGATTATCATCCACTGAGATAACTTGATCACCAATACGATCTAGGTGCAAAAAGTTGTGACGGAGCCACGTAAATGTCACAAGATTTTTACTAAGTTTATTACGCGGCGCCTCCACACCTAGATACTTCGTAATCATAGTGTCGACGTAAATTAATTTATCAAATATTATATGTTCATCCGTAATAAGTAAACCTAAAATATTTGCCACATCTGCTAGAATAATACTCATCTCTCCGAATGGTAGCTGGAAGGTATTCGTCCGGGCCACCAACGCTCAAGTAAACTGAAGATTAAGTCTCTATCATGTTGCATAAAATGTATCTTGTTAACATAATAAAAGCCAAATAATTTTAACAGTACCACTTGGTTGTCGCTCAACCTCCAATACCCAAGTTTGCTATCGTGACGCCACGAGACATGCTTTCGACACCGTTCATCATTAGTATAATCGTATTGCTATATATGAAAAACATAGACGATGTTATTAGTAGACATGTACAAAATAGCATTCATATTGATTTACATAATTAAATTTTATTGTACCTTCACATAAAATACCAAACTAGATATATGTTTCACACGTTGCTGGATTATTAAATCCGTAGTAAGCCTCCAGGAATACGTCATTCGTTTTGGCTGTACAACTATGGTTGTCAAAATACATATTTTGGCTGTCCGTCGTTTTGCACGTTACATAACTTAAATTCACTAAATAAACACTAGTATCCTAACATTTAAAAAATAAAACTAACATAAAACTATTGCATATACAAATGAGAATATAAATGAAGAAGAATAGAATAGAGACCTTCAACAATAAGAATTTTGTGTGCTCACAAAGACTGTTGTGTCCACTTGCAAAGAAGAGAAAATGAAGACTGTTCGAATTGCTGCTATTTGCTCACAAGGACTGATGTGTCTTACTTCTTAGTGCACTTTGTTGTTCTTTTTTCCCCTCTTCTTATAACTCACTCCTCCCACCAACTTATCATCTTTATTTCATTACTCCTCTCATTTACTTCCTCCCTCCTCTTCAATACTTCTCTACTTTAAGCTACGTCTCTGACTCTTTATCTTTACTCTCTCATGTCTCTTCTTCTTTTTTCTTGTCAAGTTTCTTCGTGTCTCTCATTATTTTTGTTGTGTAGTCTTTCTTGTCTCTTCTCCTTTATACTTTAGTTACTTTATTAAGTAACATTAGCTCATTTCTCATTAAACCAAACCGAAAATTCCTCCCTCATTGCCTCCTTCCACGGATATAAACCAACTCATGAACCAACACCATTCCATAGACCCAGACAAAATTTTAAACCCAAATAAAAATCAAACTATTCCCCAACCTATTATTTGTCTTATTAAGTAAAAAAATAAACTTTAATATGAAAATAGATTTTAATATGAAAAAAAAGAAAAAACTAAGTAAAAGAAAAAAAAAACTAAGTAAAAAATAAATATTAGTTTTTTTCTTATTAAGTAAAAAAAACTTTACTATAAATGTAACGTTTCTAAAAAACCCAAACCGTTTCTTTTTTTTTAATTATTCCAAATTATTGCGTTACAATTAATTTATTTCGTTAAAGTAAATTTTTTGAAACCAAAATCCAAAACTGAACTAAATCAAAAAAAAACTAAATCAAAAAAATCAAAATCCAAAACAAATTTTAAAAAAAAAAATCAAAAGATAACTAAATAAAAAATAACTCATAAATCAAACCAAACCATCCCACCCCACCCAACCGCCATCCATCAAACCGCCGCGGACCCCACTGTCCAATTTTTGTCAACTGAGTTGGCCGAAGTTGTCCAAGAACAATTTCGATCCACTCGATTGGCAAAAGTTGTCCACTGTTTGCCTTTTGTTTTATACGTGTTTAACGAATCTGTTTTTCGCCAACTGAATTGACGAACTGTTTCTTTATTTTTAATTTAAATAAATTTATTTTATTTACATTAATTTAATATAAATTAATTTTTTTACAGTAAATTTTCTCAAAAACTTATCATCAATGGGATTATATTATATGGAATTAGACTATATGTATATGATCAAATTTCATGCGCTCTTTAATATATATTCAAGAGTCGTAGGCTGCGGAGTTCTTTCCTGTGTCCTTCAAGGAAAATCCTGGAAAACGACATGGACATGTCAAGTGGACGAGATTTTTAATTTTATTTTAATCACTAAACTAGAATGGTGATCCACGTGTCAAGGGAGGGTGCACAGAACAACAACCTACCAAATACGCTAAATTTGTTGGAGTGGGTGCAACCTACGCGGAAAATATTTCGGAGGACGACCAACGTGATTCGTGTGTCAAAAAAGTTCAGAAAATACATCGAACGTTTTGTATTAAAATATTTATAGTAAGCAAATATTATATTATATTTCTATTTTTTATTGTAATTATATATTTATGATTGGATCTTTTATATATTAACTTTTCATATAATTAAATTTTTTATTTATGGTAAGCTAATTTATGATTTGATTTTCATTAAATATATAATTGAATGTAATTGAATTTTTATAAATATTTTTGGCTTTTATATATAAATTTTTATATGGAAATCATAATTCATGCAAGAATTTATATAAAGGCTGATGCAATATACAACAATATAAGAAGAAGAAAAATACGAGAGAGAAAAAAGTGGCATTGCAAAACGAATGATTGGAGGCCATTTCGGATAAGGAGATCAATTTTGAGTATTTTTATTGTCTTTTTTCTTCGTTGTTGTAATCTATTTTTTGTTACAAAGAGTTGCGGTGATCCGTGTTGGATCGGTGAGGAGCTTGTAGAGGATGTAATCTCTTTATTCCATTAGTGGAGATTATTCAGGGTTGGACTCAGATTCTCCTGTGATTTTTTTCATCTGAATTTTTCATGTAAAAATCTGTGTCTGCGATTTGTGTTTGTCTGCGATTTTCTCTCGCAAGTACTCTCTGATTTGGAAACGGTTTTCGCGTTTCGTTCCCAACAAAACTAACCACAAATCGGTTCTTAGTTTTTTTTTTCTCAATTTTAGTACTCCAAAAAAAAAAAAAAACTTATATTATTCTATCCTCAAAACAAATTAACTCCAACCCATCAATTCTCAAACAATAAACAATTATTATTTATTTATACATACTTTTTTTCACAATTATTTTACTATAATCACATACATTATATTATTTTATAATAATTTATATTTATTTCTACATAAAATTTATTTTTACAATTATTTTAATAATCATATACATTATATTATTTTATTTTATTTTATAATAATTTATATTATTTATACATAAAAATTTGTACTAATTTTTTTATTAGTCTCTCCCTAATCTCACTAACTTGTTTTCATGAAAAATATTGAAAATCCATTAAAAAAAATTATGGAAAAAAATATGTTTCATGATGAGACTCAACAAACTTCTGCTGACAATTCTTAATTTTAATGCATCAGGATATTTTCAATGTGGGTCATCTAATGATTTTCATACTACTCATTTTAGTAGATATGGTTTGTTTCAAGAAGGATACGATGAAAATATGAATGATCTACGACCGTACTAAAAGTGTTTAAACTGTTTTAATTTTAATATTGTTGTAATATTTTTTTAAAATTTCAATGTTGATGTAACTTTTAGACTTTTTAATTTCAATATTGTTGGTGGCTATTAATTTATGTCAAATTATTTAAATGTTAATTATAATAAATATTAGTTGAAGACATGAGTAATTTATAAAAATAAATTAAATATTATTTTATTGATCAAATAAATCTAATAAACAAAAAATTAATACTAATACAATATATTCAATATTAAAATCTATTGGAAGATCTCAACAAGAACTTTTAATAGTGTAATTATTATTTTATTTATATTTATAAATAAGAAAATATAGTAAGTTAATTAAGTTTAGTGTTTATCATATGTCGGATATATTAGGAATTAGTTATAATTTGAAGGACAAAATAGTCATAAATGATGGATCCTCAAATTTGATTATTTTCACTCTTTTCTCAATTTTGAAGATCAAACAATCGTTCACTAAAAAAATTTTAAAAATTTTTTTCAAATTGTGGATGGGTTGGAGATGATTTTTCCTTAATGTTTGAGAAATTGGATTGGAGATAGCCTAAGCAACTAAAATTCTTCAAAATGATTGCGTGGATATATGTATTCATATATGTATTCAAGATATATAATAAGATATGATATGTATCTACATTTTCTATTTATTTGCTTCATTAGAAAAATATAATAAGATATGATATGTATTTCTTCGTAAATCCAGTTAAACCAATAGAAAATGATTGTGCAAACAAATTTCATATTCAATTTTGTACTCGGTAGATTTTCTAGTAAGTAGAACAGGCAATGCTCTCATGAAATATATTTAATTAGATGGTGAAGCTTTGGAAGTTTAATTAAATTTCCGTATAGAATTGTAATCAATCTTTATATCTTTATCAAACAACAAAATAGTTTTCTAACATAGTTTGTTTTCTAACATAGGTTTCTTGTTCATGTGCTCCTGCAGCTGGAGACCATTGGTTCAGTTATGTTGTTTGTTTGAATCGAAGTATTGATCTGTATTCTCATCATGAGGATCTCAAGGATATATACTATTATTTATGGCATTATTGTAACCTAGCTAGCTTACGATGGCGAAAGGGTGCTAAATATCCCAATAAACAACATTAATGCACAAAGTAGTGAGACCATGAAAGCTCTAATCATGGCAGTTAAGCTATATACGTTGGAAATTATTATCTTCCATTCCTTTAAACAAAAATAACAATCGATTAAATTTACTGATTTACGAAAAAGTCACGCACAAAGTACTGTCTTAAGAATTTATTCGAGGTGTATGTGCATACATCCTCTCGAATTCTCCTAATGGTAAAAAATTTTTTCTACTGGTTTTCCGTCACTGCACACGGTTTCGGAAGAATGATCCGAACTTAGCTTGTCCAGAGGAAGAAAATAACGAAGACAAAGAAGTTTGTAAAAGAAATGATATACGAAATGGAGAGAGATATTTTATTTCTTTTTTTTCATCTCACAACCAAAAGGAATATATATATATATATATATATATATATATATATATATATATATATATATATATATAGTGTAAGCACATAGCTTATAGGAATGAAGAGGATAAATGTGAATAAATGAATTTAATACTTATTGATGTGCATAAAGTTACGGTTGGAGACAATAATTTCAATTGGAATAGAATTTCCAACGATAGTAATATTGAAGGTGTTCAAGAAGAAATGGGTTGGACAATTAGTCCATTGGAAAATAAATTCTAATATTTAAGGAATTAAGTATGGGAAAACGGTCACAATAAAGAGGAAGTTGGTTTTTGCTAAGCACGGCAATAGTTGTACCTAACAATCCCCCCTCCCAAAAAAACAAGTTTCGAAAAAGGAGAGAAGAATAAGAACAAAAAAATTTTGGACAATTATATACTATGCATAGATGAAATAGACTACAGCCTTGAATCTCACTTAGTGACTATTGTCTTTGTCTGAAGAAGTGCTTGATGGACTATGCCTTGAATCAGACTTCTTGAGCCAGATTCAGAAAAATAGCACACATGCATGGTACGCTAGAGGTTCTTGGGTCTATCGGGGCGGCGCTTTTGATTGGCCATGCGCAATTTTTCATATTCATGAGAGTTGTCTGGGATCGCCATGTCTCATAGTCGCGGCCTTCACGAACTCTCATATAGCTAAATCCTCAAAGGATTTGTGATTGGAGTCAACCATGCATAACAATGTTTGGACCTATTAAGAGTTTTAAAACTCATCCTAACCAAATCACACCGGAACACTGTCACCATAGGGATGGAAAATCATTGTACACATGTATAACCACTTGGGCATTATTTTAATCTCGGGTTAGTGTTCCATAATAGTCACCTGAGTCGAGCTTGTTTCTACCCATTGAATCGGCTTCTTGGGATCTCTAGTCAGACTCGGTTGGGTTGCCACTGCTGGTGACTTACTTATGGGATTAACCCCACCCCGCTCGATGTATCTAGGATTAATTTTCTAGACAAACTCTTCGTCAAGAGTAAACAGATTCTTCGTCAAGAGATCTGTAAAGTTCGTTTATGACTTTTTATAGTCAAGAACCACATTTTGCCTTTTAGGCTCTTTACGACTTGATGTGCAGTTGCAGGTACATGTTCATCTTAGAACTCACATAAACATGTTTTAGTAGTTTTTAAAAAAAATTGATTATCATAATTTAAATAAATGACAGGTACATAAATTTGTATAATAAAATGTCTGAGCTATTCAGCTTCAGTACAAGCTACGTTTAAACTTACCGTTTCAGAGTCTATGATACTCCTAGTTATGATAGTTTTGTCACATGGACCTATCATCTTATGAGTACCTAAGTTGTTCCATAGGTGAACCCTCGTTATCCTTTCACTGCATCTTAATATTCTTAGTGCTTTATATATATTCAAAGAATATATAATGATTCAGATAAAGCACTTAGAATTATGTGAAAATAATCGTATTCTATTTCTTTAGGGATTTGACTTGACTAAGTTAGATGATTAGACTTTAGTGTCATCGGAATCATTTAACATATGTATAATTCCATCAATAACTGATTTAATCTCTAGGGTATTGAGCCAAAACTCATCTGACTCTGCCACATTTTAAAGTATGAACTAGTGAACCTTTTAGGCTTGACACTAGAAAATCCATCTTTACCAGTCATATTAATAATTTTGACAGTCTAAAATTCTTCAAGAATTAATGTACTGAATCAATATATATGACAGCCAAGATAGCAAGAACAATAGTTTAAATAATTTTTGCTAATCAATCTTAACAAATCTTTAGTCTATCAAGTTAAGTTTTTGATCAACTTGGGTTAGCTGTAGGGGCCGGTTTCCAGCTAGCTGTGGTCTGAAGATACTTAAGTACTGGGTCGCTTAGGGCTCTTTATACCATTTTTGACAGAAGGACCCTTTCGGCTTGTACCCAAATTAATCTCTACTTTAAAACTTAGATTTAAAGGGATTTGCATTATCATTAAACTAATTTTTTTTTGACTAAATTGTTTGGATGTGTCAAAAAATGAATTATAATGTCACATATTATATGCAAACCAATGTTTGCCTAACATAATCTAAATATTATGACAAAAAAATATTTTGATTTATCAGTCTGAATAGAAATTCAAATATTGAGACAATAATGTTAGCTAAGGTTCAATTAGAATAAGAGTGAAGAAATTTTGTATTACTTACCTTCATCCTTAGCATATTTAAGCATTTTCTAGCGAGTCACAATCTCTAATATTTCTGACTTAAAGAGAGAACATTACAAAGATCATGTTAGGAATAAAAGAGTAAAAATAAAAATATTTGTATTACCGTCATCACTGCTAACGTATTGCTTCTTTTCTAAAATTAAAATATCTCTAATCATTATGCCTTCAAGAAAACAGAGGTTAGTAGTGAATATCTTAACATAATATAACAATGAGGTGCTAAATTCATATTCACATCAAATACTAGGACACTCCAACAAATAAAAGAAAGTTGGAGTATTATAATAATAATAAAATAATGCAACAACAAAATTAGGGGCCCAGGGTGTAAACCCCCTGATTTTTCAGGAATTTTTAAAATGGATTTTTTACAATTTTCTGGAATTTTCTGGAATTTTTCTGTCATAAAAACTAAGGTATTTTGAAATTAAATAATTTATAAATGATGTTAAATAATATTAAAATATTATGGAAGTAATATTTTCTTGTGTAAAATAAAAAATTAGACATAGGATAATTTTTCGGAAATTTATTTGACCCCGGAAGCATTTTTAAAGACCTAAAAATCAAGTTTTAAATAAACCAAATAAAACCCTAATTAAACTCGGTTCAAATGAACCAAACCAACCCGAACCAACCCAGACCGGTTTAACTAAATCGAACCAAACCTTAGCGGGTCGGATCCGGGTCTAACCCATCGACCCGAGACCCGCATACCCGACCAGCAACCTGGCCTTAGTGGATCGGGTCGGATCCGCCGCCCGACCCGGCTCCGCCTACCCGAAACCCTTCTCCTCCCCCAGCCATTCAGCCCCCGTAACCGCCGCGTACCCGACGAGCGTCCCCAACGCTCCGGCTCTCCGCAACGCCCGCCGCCTCGGCTCCGCAACGCCCATCGCCTCGGCTCCGCAACGCCCGCCGCTCCGCCTCCCTTCCTCGCCCTATAAAACCCAGCTCCCCTCAGTCGTCGAACCCCTCGCCACCGTCTCCCCCGACGAGCCCCTCCGCTTGAACCCTAACCCGCCTTGACGCCGACGAACCCTCCAGCCCTGCAGCCGCCTCTCTCCTCCGCCGCTGCCACCGCCCTCTCCCTCCCGGAGCCGACGAACCCACGCAGCACCTCCGCAGAGCCGCCTCCGCTCGACCCGAGCCCCGGCCAGCAGCGCCTCCGCCTGACAACCCAGCCCCGGCGAGCAGCCGCCAGCGCAGCCGAGCCGTCTCCGCCCTCCTCCGGCGAGCACCGGTGCCCTGTTGCCGAAACCCTAACCTGACACAGCCCTGACACTGTGTCGGTGTGTCGTGTCGCCTCGCGGACACGAAAAATTTAGTTTCTACGGAGCCTTGTTCAGGTAGTATTTTCTCTCTCCTCGTTGCCCTGTTTTCTGTTCCGTCTGTTGTGATGCGGACCCTGCGTGACCCTCTCGATGCCCGTACAATCCGTTCGGTGTGTCGCGTCCAGTGGTGATCGCGAACTGCGATCCAAAAACAGAAAAAATAACACCCCATTTTCCCTCGGAACTGAATGTGCCCCGCCAAACGGGACGACTTGGTCGCGTGCGGTCTTCACCGAAAGGTGCGCGCCATTGATACGGACGTGCAGAATTTCGCAAAAGTTGATTTGGATGTGAGTGCACACCCGAATCAACGCGTATCTGCCGACAACGCCTTGTATCCGTCTGTTCTGGATCTCGTTGTAACTTTGTGTACACACGTCAGATCGAAACGAAACTTACGCCATCGGACTCGTAGCAATACGCTGGTCCTGTGACCCATGTTTGGTTCGATTCTGAGAACGTTGACAAAATCGTGTATCGTGGGCCCCGCGGCTCCACTTGACGGGCGGTTTTGTGATCGGCTCATCGGAATCCAATTCTGGAAGTTCCGTTGGATTCGTATCATCGTTCTGGACTTGTTGATACTAAGTTTGACGAATTTGGAGACCTTTGCTTCTGACACATTTTTCGGTGCAAAGCAGCCCACATGTGGACCCCGCTTTGACCAAAAACTGTCATTTTTGCCCCTATGTCCAAATTGGACTCAAGGACAGGCGTTTCTAGCTATTTGATATTTTCTGAACCTGATGGTGATGTTTATTTCAGCAACCGGAGGAGTACCTGCAATTTCCACTGAAGTCAGAGCTATAGTTGGAGCCAGAACCCCAGGCAAGTGTACCTTGCCAATATTGCAGTTCTTGTTACATATTTCATTGACTTATTTATCTGTTGTACATGCTTGACCTAGGACCGTGTGACTTTACTTAGCGTCCGATTAATAGTCGGGTGCCAACACCGTACGCGGAGTTGTGTAACGTCACCTAGAGATGGCTATCGTGACCCTTTACATTATCGTACTTGCCTTATCAAGTACCTCATAACCCAGGACACCTGACACTATTCATAAGACAGAATCTTCCTGAGAAATTCATGGTGATTCTGTATAGGTTACAAGTTTCATGACATATTCTTTTGCTTAGATATTTATGACTTGATGCATTAGTTATGATCCTGCGTGGTATGGACATGAGACGTCGTGGACATGAGACGTATGATTACATTGGGTGGGGAGAGACACACGGGCTACAGGTTGATTATATTATGCCGGTGTCTCAGTCTCTCTCCGAGCTAGACAACCACATAATATCACTGCTACCGGCTCCCCAACACAGAGCTTGTAGTGGTCTCAGCCTGAGTTCTAGTGATGCTCTCATCTTGCATATCACTTAGCTGGTTATATAGTTTACCCTATTTATTCATTTATCTATTGCACTGCATTTATTTTGGCTTATATTATCTGTACCTTGCTATGTCCCCTGAGGACCTGGATCCGGATTATGTCCCCAGGATTAGCAGACGAGATCGACCCCGAGGTATACGGAGCAGGAGCAAGAACAGGAGCCGGCACTGGAGCAGTACTAGATCCAGTAGTCGAGTGATCCCCGAGGATATTTTCTAAGTATATGCTTTATCCATACTCAGTATTTGCAGTTATTATCTTTATTCTTGTATCTTGACAGTTGTATCAGACTCATTATCGGGTTATTTTTCGAGTTTATGTTTTATTGTGATTGATCTTGCTTATTGATTCTAATATTTTTGTATTCATATCTGTAGATGAGATTAGTATATTTAGACCCCTATTGTTGTGCTACAGCTTAAGTATGTCCCGATGGATCCATTAAATTAGGTTTGTCCATCGGTGCGTGCTGTTGGCCATTGTCACGTGTCTAGTCCCTCGATATTTTGGGACTGGGGCGTGACATAGTTTTTGTGGTGGCCCATGCAGGTCTACGATTAAATTGTTCGGTTTCAACTTAGGGACCGAGCAAACCTGCAATAAGATAGAATTAGGATCTCATCCACTTGCTTAAAACGTTCTTGATATATATATCGGATTCGAATTGACTTGCATCCTGCCTTGATTCCTGTGCGCCTCTTATTGTTTATTTTGGTTGCAGAGTTATGGATTCACGGGCAAACAACGAGAATCCTACAAGATCATCACGAGATATTGTGGTAACCAACGAAGAGGAAGTAACACCAGCAGAAGAAGGTCAATCCGCTCAACAACGCAGTCAAGCGAATCAGCATGCCTCGAGAATCCAGCAAGATAACATTCCACCATCGACGCAATTTACTCCACCAATGCCCGTATTCCCACAAGGGCAGGCCATGGACGGACAGCAGATATTTCAAATGATCTATGCAATAATGCAAGCTCAACAAGAGGCTTTGAGTCGCAGCCTAGTAACCGCACTAAAGCAGGAAGATTTACCAGCACGACGACCAACGACGGGCTCTATCACCGACTTTTGCCAGCTGAAGCTCCGTACCTTCTCAGGCAAAAAGGAGCCCACAGAAGTTCATGAGTGGCTCACCAACATACAACATCAATTAGATGCAGCTGAGCTTCCAAGAGAACGTTGGATGACTGCCGTCAGAATGCAGTTGATGGACAATGCACATCACTGGTGGCTTTCTGAGGAGACATGGCTCAGACCAGACCGAGTCACTTGGGAAGAGTTCTCTAGACTCTTTCAGGAGATGTACATTCCAGCCATCGCTCGATCAGAACTTCGGGATAAGTTCAATCGCCTCACTCAAGACAGTATAACAGTAGAAAAATACAACGCGGAGTTCATTCGTCTAAGTCGCTTCGCCCCAAACCTGATTCCGACAGAAGAAGAGAAGGCTGAGAAGTTTTTCGACGGACTAAACTTCGAGCTACAAAAACTAATTGGATCCGTTGCACCTACATCTTACTCGGACGTCCTTGCTGCAGCCCAACGCATGGAGCTTGTCACCAGGAGAGAGACCAGTCTGAAGCGGCTTTCCACACCAACACCAGCCAGAGCATCACAGGAAAAAGCTGTAAAAAGACCTCACATACACCAGCCAACAGAAGCATCTCCACAGGCACTACCTATCTGTCAATATTATCGCAAGCGAGGCCATATTGAGAATGAGTGCAGACGAAAAAGGAGATTATGTTTAGCTTGCGGATCCAGTCGGCATTCAGTGAAGGAATGCCCTGAGCGTCAAGAAAGAGCACCAATGGTTAACCAACAATCGGTACCAGTACCGAGGCCAACCTATCCAGCATTGGGAGCACCGCAAACAGGAGTTGAAGGAGTCCTACCACCAGCTCCAGGAGGGTATCAGCCGAGGCCACCTTTGATACCCCAGGCACTACTCTTCCAGCAGGCTCAGCAGCAGCAGAGGAATCGACTGCAAGGACGTGGACAAGCTTTCGCGATGACCTTGGAGAACGCGCAGACTCATAGAGTAGCTAATGCGCGTAAGTTTTCGTAGTTATCTGTTTCTAGTATTGTTTTAGCTCGTGCCTGTTGGTTCGTGACCTCAGCCTTAACCTAGTAATTTTGAACTTGCTAATAACCTAGAATATTTTATAACTGATAACCTAATATATTTTTAAGTGATAACTTAGTTTTTCTAAAACTGTAAGTCTTCTAGATTTCCTTCATCCGGAAAATTGTATAACTTTTAATGCTTAGGAAAATAATTTTTCCTATATGTTCTTCTCAAAACCCTCAACCTTAATTCTTCTTAATCGTGATGTGCTTCGAACAAAGCTTACAACCGTGTCATCTCTGTTGTCCGGTTATTCTTTGATTGCGAGGACGCAATCCTCTTAAGGGGGGTAGATTGTAAAGCCCCTAATTTTTTAGGAATTTTTAAAATAGATTTTTCACAATTTTTTGGAATTTTCTGGAATTTTTCTGTAATAAAAACTAAGGTATTTTAAAATTAAATAATTTTTAAATGATGTTAAATAATATTAAAATATTATGGAAGTAATATTTTTTGGTGTAAAATGAAAAATTAGACATAGGATAATTTTTCGAAAATTTATTGGACCCCGGAAGCATTTTTAAAGACCTAAAAATCAAGTTTTAAATAAACCAAATAAAATCCTAATTAAACCCGGTTCAATTGAACCAAACCAACCGGAACCAACCCAGACCGGTTTAACAAAAACTGAACCAAACCTTAGCGGGTCGGATCCGGGTCTAACCCGTCGACCCGAAACCGGCATACCCGACCCGCAACCTGGCCTTAGTGGATCGGGTCGGATCCGCCGCCCGACCCGGCTTCGCCTACCCGAAACCCTTCTCCTCCCCCAGCCGTTCAGCCCCCGTAACCGCCGCGTACCCGACGAGCGTCCCCGCCGCTCCGGCTCTCCGTAACGCTGCTGCCTCGCCTCCGCAACGCCCGCCGCTCCGCCTCCCTTCCTCGCCCTATAAAACCCAGCTCCCCTCAGTCGTCGAAACCCTAACCCGCCTTGACGCCGACGAACCCTCCAGCCCCGCAGCCGCCTCTCTCCTCCGTCGCTGCCACTGCCCTCTCCCTCCCGGAGCCGACGAACCCACGCAGCACCTCCGCAGAGCCGCCTCCGCTCGACCCGAGCCCCAGCGTCGCCCCCTGCCTCGTTCCACGCCGTAGCAGCCCCGGCCAGCAGCGCCTCAGCCTGACAACCCAGCCCCGGCGAGCAGCCGCCAGCGCAGCCGAGCCGTCTCCGCCCTCCTCCGGCGAGCACCGGTGCCCTGTTGCCGAAACCCTAACCTGACACAGTGTCGGTGTGTCGTGTCACCTCGCGGACACGAAAAATTCAGAGTCTACGGAGCCCTGTTCAGGTAGCATTTTCTCTCTCCTCGTTGCCTTGTTTTTTGTTTTGTCTGTTGTGACGCGGATCCTGCGTGACCCTCTCGATGCCCGTGCAACCCGCTCGGTGTGTCGCGTCATGTGGTGATCGCGAACTGCGATCCAAAAACAGGAAAAATAATACCCCGTTTTCTCTCGGAACTGAGTGTGCCCCGCCAAACGGGACGACTTGGTCGCGTGCGGTCTTCACTGAAAGGTGCGCGCCGTTGATACGAACGTGCGAAATTTCGCAGAAATTGATTTGGATGTGCGTGCACACCCGAATCAACGCGTATCCGCCGACAACGCCCCGTATCCGTCTGTTCTGGATCTCGTTGTAACTTTGTGTACACACGTCGGATCGAAACAAAACTTGTACCATCGGACTCGTAGCAATACGCTGGTCCTGTGACCCATGTTTGGTTCGATTCTGAGAACGTTAACAAAATCGCGTATCATGGGCCCCGCGGCTCCACTTGACGGGCGGTTTTGTGATCAGCTCATCGGAATCCAATTCTGAAAGTTCCGTTGGGATCGTATCATCGTTCTGGACTTGTTGACACTAAGTTTGACGAATTTGGAGACCTTTGCTTCTGAAACATTTTTTGGTGCAAAGCAGCCCACATGTGGATCCCGCTTTGACAAAAAACTGTCATTTTTGCCCCTGTGTCCAAATTGGACTCAAGGACAGACGTTTCTAGCTATTTAATATTTTCTGAACCTGATGGTGATGT
Organism: Iris macrosiphon; assembly: GCA_036927795.1. NCBI lineage: Eukaryota > Viridiplantae > Streptophyta > Magnoliopsida > Asparagales > Iridaceae > Iris > Iris macrosiphon. The sequence goes on along the minus strand of JAYESA010000009.1, from coordinate 43,112,299 downwards.
TTATTTCAGCAACCGGAGGAGTACCTGTAATTCCCACTGAAGTCAGAGTTACAGTTGGAGCCAGAACCCCAGGCAAGTGTACCTTGCCAACATTGCAGTTCTTGTTATATATTTTTTTGACTTATTTATCTGTTGTACATGCTTTTCCTAGGACCGTGTGACTTTACTTAGTGTTCGATTAATAGTCGGGTGCCAACACCGTACGCGGAGTTGTGTAACGTCACCTAGAGATGGCTATCGTGACCCTTTACATTCTCGTACTTGCCTTATCAAGTACCTCATAACCCAGGACACCTGACACTATTCATAAGACAGAATCTTCCTGAGAAATTCATGGTGATTCTATATAGGTTACAAGTTTCATGACATATTCTTTTGCTTAGATATTTATGACTTGATGCATTAGTTATGATCCTACGTGGCATGGACATGAGATATCGTGGACATGAGACGTATGATTACATTGGGTGGGGAGAGACACACGGGCTACAGGTTGATTATATTATGCCGGTGTCTCAGTCTCTTTCCGAGCTAGACAACCACATAATATTACTGCTACCGGCTCCCCGACACAGAGCTTGTAGTGGTCTCAGCCTGAGTTCTAATATGCTCTCATCTTGCATATCACTTAGCTGGTTATATAGTTTACCCTATTTATTTATTTATCTGTTGCACTGTATTTATTTTGGCTTGTATTATCTGTACCTTGCTATGTCCCCTGAGGACCTGGATCCGGATTATGTTCCCAGGATTAGCAGACGAGATTGACCCCGAGGTATACGGAGCAGGAGCAAGAACAGGAGCCGGCACTGGAGCAGTACTAGATCCAGTAGTCGAGTGATCCCCGAGGATATCTTCTGAGTATATGCTTTATCCATACTCAGTATTTGCAGTTGTTATCTTTATTCTTGTATCTTGACAGTTGTATCAGACTCATTATCGGGTTATTTCCCGAGTTTATGTTTTATTGTGATTGATCTTGCTTATTGATTCTGATATTGTTGTATTCATATCTGTGGATGAGATTAGTATATTTAGACCCCTATTGTTGTGCTACAGCTTAAGTATGCCCTGATGGATCCATTAAATTGGGTTTGTCTATCGGTGCGTGCTGCTGGCCATTGCCACGTGTCTAGTCCCTCGATATTTTGTGACTGGGGCGTGACACAGGGCTATAGTAAGATTAGGCCAACATGACAACTTGGTACATTAGGAATTGGTGTGAACATGGTTAAGCTGAAATCTATGCTTATTACTTCTCGAACCTATGATAGCCGCTATACATTGCACATGCTTTCAGATTTTATTACTGAGGTGCACATTTGTGTCACATGTAGAATACATGGGAAACAAAAATTAGACTTCGATAAATAAACTTGTAAGAAGAGATGTATAATATCTCATACTTAGCTACGTTTGCTCAAATACATTCTTGTTTATTATTATTGGATTGTAGTCTTACATGGTTGACCTTCTTTTACAAGGAACAAAAGACTACATTCCAACATTTGAGTGGAAGCAAACATTGTTCAATGTTTAAGAATTCTAGTACTCTTACCACAACCTGGAGCAGCCCTTGGGGCCTGAGCTAGTTGTAGATGTTCTTAAACTTATAACTGTTGTATAAAAATTCGCAAGTTAATATCCTATATAGAAAAATCAATATGACATAAATCATCATGACCTTTGTCATAAATCCATATTAAATCAGGTGCATAAAGACCATAATAAAATATCACTGTCTCAGAGAATATCAAACGATTAGTAGCTTAAAGAGCAATCATATCCAAAAATTTCATACCAAATATGTATTATGGTCTGGCTGAAATTAAGATGATAGAGATAAGGAAGAGAATTTCTCACATAAAATTTCAGATATTTGAAAATATGCTTTAGCTTACAATGAAGATGAAAAGTGTAGAATTTGGGCTTGATGAAATACAAGACAATGAAAAGTTGTTGTGGTTCATAGTAATACTCAATGTATTTCACTTACTTTGAAGAATGTACATGACGAGCAGTTAGCTATTCAGTGGTCAATGGATCTAATAAACATACCACTAGGAAGAAGAAAAAATTATGGGCTGAACTTGAGACCCTTGCAAGTGATATACAAATACCTTGCTAAATACTTGGTGACTTGAACTATGTGGAGCATCTACTTAGAATTGTTTGCAAGCATTAGAATTTGTACCAAGGCCCAAATGACTGAATGAGAAAGTTCCTACTATATGTAAATTCCTAAGTACGTGTGCCTGATCCCAATTCCAATAACAACTAAAAGAGACCGGAACGGTGGAGCCGTTCTTTCCAAGTTGGACCAATTTCTTCACAGCACATATCTTAAATCACTATTTGATACATGTCAAATTATCAAATATAACAAAATATGAACCAATGTGGTAATTGTTTGACATGCTTCTGTTGCACTTTCTACAAAAGAGTGTAAAAATCAAATAGTTTTAACAAAACACCACAATCTCATTATCTAGGCAAGAAATATTATACAAGCATTTACTGAAGTGCAACACTAAAACAATACATATTTGAATATATAGCCTAAATAATGAAAATGAATTACTAAATTGTTATTCTACTAAGTAAGGGAATTAAATAGTAAGGACATCAACCATGAAACCCATCATATTGAAAACTGAAAAAGGTTTCAATGATGCAAGATTTTTAAGACAACATATATATATATATACTTATATTTTACAACAATCTATATCGTGTTAAACTAATAGACCAAGAAAAAAAAAGTTTTTTTCTTCTTCTATTGTTTATTATTATTTTATTTGATAATCAATTTAGTGCTTGATATTCTGACATGAAGAGTATTCATGGTAATTAAATTTGAACCATTGAATGCTCAAACATGTAGAGAATTGAAAGCATTCAATTGTTGGACGATTGGCTCATTCGAAGAATCCAAAAATACTAAATAAGTCTCATTAACAATTTACTCCAGTTACCATATAAAGAATATCACAATCAAATTCGTGGCTCATTGAAAAACAAACGGTTACAAAAGCATTAATATTGCTATAAACACAGTAATACTAAATGAACTTCACAATAAAAAGCTAAATTACAGTGGTTTCCAAGTGAACAGTCAGCTTCCACTTGTTTTATGTATTTGGAGAGTATAAAATACCTCGACTTAAACTCATAAGAGGTAAGTGTTCAAGTTTACATAAGTCGATAGTGCATACTACTACTATTTGCACTTGTGTATAAGAGCGCTGCTACATGAATCATCTGATGACAGAAATGTTGAACTATGACCAAATGGTAAGATGAGCATATATATATATATATATATATATATATATATATATATATATATATATATTCAGAGAACATCGATGTAGAAGAGATTAGTAGCAGCTAGATCAAAAGATGATATCTAGATTAAGAATACAGACCTTCATTTCTTTCTCCTTAATCGATGGAGAGAAAGTAAAGACCAATCCTTACAATAGCAAGTTTTATACCATTTAAGTACTATTTTCATAACAAATGATTAATATCCAAAGCATGAACTAGATAAAAATTCTAAAGAAAGATCTTTATGAAAAGACTAGTAGAATTTCAAGAACAATTGGTGCAAATATACACTTCAAGTGTTCAGATAGCAACAGGGATATTGATGGTACTATATAGATTGGTTATCTAATGACTTAACTCGATAACGTATGCTATAAAGACCCCAGAGAGACCTAGGCATACAAGAAGTTGTAATACAATTTTTCACCCATGAAATCAAAATAACAAGAAGAAGAAGTCAGAAGTACTTCCTAAATAACATTGTCAAATGTCAAGCCCAATTTTTTCATGGTTACCCCTCAATGGGTTCAAACTACGAGTAAGTATTATCTTTAATGAACATTTTCCATATCTTGCCTAATAAATTGCTAATAACTCACACAAACCAGAAACTGATTGCTAATTTTTCCATCTTATGTTCTATTTTAAGTCTTTAAGAATAAGCACAAAAATGCATATAACAAATCCTCGCAGTACAATAATCAACAACATGTAAAAAAAAAGACAGAATGTATCAAATGTTTCAAATGTTAGAAAAATATCAAAAGACGGAATGTATCAAATGTCTCTAGTGAAGAACAAAATCATGAAAATAATAACTCGGCTAAACTCTTAGATTGTTGGACATTATTACCTTCGATTCCTGTAAACAAAAATAACAATTGATTAGATTTACCGGTCTACGAAAAAGTCATGCACGAAGCGCTGTCCTAAGAGTTTACTCGAGGTCTATGTGCAGACATCCTCTCAAATTCTCCCAGTGGTAAAATTTCCTTCCTACCGGCTTCCCGTCACCGCACACGGCTTCGAAAGAATGACCCGAACTTAGCTTGTCCAGAGGAAGAAAATGACGAAGACAAAGAAGTTTGTAAGAGGAATGATATACGAAATGGAGAGAGAGATTTTATTTATTTTTTTTCATCTCACAACCAAAATGACTATATATATATATATATATATAGTGTAAGCACATAGCTTATAGGAATGAAGAGGATAAATGTGTATAAATAAATTTAATACTAATTGATGCGCATAAAGTAACGGTTGGAGACAATAATTTCAATTGGAATAGAATTTCTAACGATAACAAAATTGAAGGTGTTCAAGAAGAAATGAGTTGGACAATTAGTCCATTGGAGAATAAATTCTAATCTTTAAGAAATTAAGTACGAACAAACCATCACAATAAAGAGGAAGTTGGTTTTTGCTAAGTACAATAATAGCTGTACCTAACAATATATATATATATATATATATATATATATATATATATATATATATATATAAAGGTGGTCTTCACCTATACTTCAATAAGACTAATTCAAAAGTTTCAGGGTTGGAAGCTTCGAAATGTTTTGAATTTGGACACTGTGTCGCATCCGAGTTTATAGCGCTGCGGTCGGATGCTTCCAAAGCCAACCCTACACGTGGCTGGCGTAGACAGAATGGTTGCTCGATGAGGGGGCCAAGTCGTGACTAGTGGACATCGAAAAAGCGAGACCTACACATGGGAGACAACTAGAAATGGCAACGGGAATGACAGAGATCGGGGATCATACTCCTAATTTCGTTTTCGAATAGTGTTTGAATTTTCGTCTCTGGTTATATTCCATTTTTTCCTCCATATCCGTTAAACAATGTATTTTTCGTATCAGTTCCGTTAACACTTGGGACTGGATTTTTCTGTCCCCTATTACGTTATCATTTTTTTCATGTACAGTATAAGCTTAAAAAAAAAAAACTGTTTTTATGCAAGCTTATAATTAAAAGTGATATTAATGTCTAACTAAAATCAATGAGTTGTACATATGGGTAAGTAATCGATGTCGGAGATTTTCTTGGGGCCTAGGACAACTAGGACGATCGTCGAGGACCCACGAAATAAGAGGGACAAAAAAATTAGTTTAAACATATCCCTACTATTATAATGAGGCTTTAAAACGGCTCAAAAGTGAGCCGTCCAAGCCGTATTTCAATACTCCATCAAATATTCAAAAAGAAATTAAAATTTTAACTTTCACACTTATCTCCAGCCTAACCGAAAATTTTCTATTTTATTAAAACAAAACCGGTATTTTTTTAAAAACAAAACCGAAACATAAAATTTGAAAATTTTACGGCATCAAATATTTAAAAAGAAATTAAAATTTTAATTTTCGCACTTACCTCTAGCATAATCGAATTTTCTTTTTCTTTTTTTTTCAAACAAAACTAGTATTTTAAAAAAAAAAAACCGGAACATAAATTTGAAAATTTTACGGTACATAAAAACGTAGTCTACAAAAAATAAAATAAATAAAAATCACTCTAACTACTTATCGTATCCCCACAAAGTCTCAATATTTATATTCAATATTTAAATTTAATACAAGTACATGGAATTATCTAACTAAACACATATTCAAATTGTAAAAACATATCTATAACAAATTAATTAAAATATATTCAAATTATATTTAAAATATTTATATAACTTTTTAATAATTATGTTTTAACGTGCAACACACATGGATATATATATATATATATATATATATATATATATATATATATATATATATATATATATATATATATATATATACTCTTATAATGAGGCTCGGAAACGGTTCAAAATTGTGCCGTCTAAGTCGTATGTAAATACTCCAGTAATTATTATTATTATTTTAAAATAATTTATTATTTAATTATCTAATATTATTTATTTACGACTAAACAATTCTACCTAAAGTGGTTAAGATGGAAAGTATTTTTCTTGGTTGTTTGAAATCGATTCATAGTAATGACAGTATTTAATTATAATAATTTTATATTTAAATTTTTTTGTAACAAATTTTTTTACGTACGTGCAATGCACGTGCACGTTACTAGTATATGTATTAATAATTTTGTATCAAAAATAAAATGAGTATATAGCATGGGCCCCTCTTAACACAAAATAAATATGGTGTAGTTGTTATTATGTTAGACTTCCATACTAGAGGTTCTTGGTTCAATCCCTAATGGCAATAATTTTATTTAATTTACTTCTATTTCATTTTTATTTTTATTTTTATTTTTTTATATTATATATGGAGGTTCCATTTTGAAATTTCGTCTAGGATTCCAATGAACTGAGAGCCGGTCCTGCTGGAACGGAGAGTAATACATCCATACTCAATTTTGACCGATTTTTTTTTATTTTTTTTTATTTTTATCCTCATTTTTAAATCATCAAATCTATTCCGTTGAAAAAAAAAAAAAAAAAAAACGAATCTCCGTTGAATTCGAAAAAAATTGTCATCCTTAAACGAGAAACCTCAAGTGGGGGTCGTTCGTCCGCAGCTCATTCACTAAGAAATATAGTATAGACACCTTGTCTTAACCTCCTTGTTTTTGTACAGTGGGAGGGACTTAGACTTTCGTAGAGACTCCGTCATATGCCCGTGTCGTTATCATCGCTGGATCCTCATTGGTGAGCTATGCTCAAGGCTAAGGCTAAGGCTAAGGCTATCAATCGCTACTCTCTTGTTTGTTGCAAATACCACATTCCATCGGTCGAACTATATGACGAGCAAGCTTCTTCTTGTTGTTTTTGGTTGTAACCTATGCGAGACTTGAGACCGCAGACTCATTGATTTCAGTGTTTTATAAGATTAAAGTTTACTTGTTCTGGTCAATTTGCGCATCATGGTCATTGTATACTTTCGCCAAATTTAGTTGTTATTCTCAACTATTATTTTTTTTGCCACCTTAATATCGTCTGTTAGGATCTGCTAGGTAATTCTAGGGGGTGCCGGTTATGAGGTGTTTTTAGAATATCGATTATGAGGGATCCAGTTTTGAATGGTTTTAAGTATCGATTTTTAAATCAGTCAAAATCTTACTTGTAAATTCATTAACGAACGGTTCTGAAATTTTTTTACACGAATAAAATTACCTATATGCCTATATATATATATATAAAATAATAAAAATATATGAAACAATAAAAATAGCACACGAAACAATAAAAAATATATGAAATAATAGAAAGATCTGATAAAAGTATGAGAGAAAGATTTAAATAACTTACCTAAAAAATAACCGTAATTTGGAATAAATAGAAGTCCATATTCGATCAAAATAATAGAAATAACTGGATGAAAGTAGGAGAGAAAGATTTTAAGAACTTATTAGAGAAAGTAGCGGTAGTTTGGAAACAGTATAAGAAAAATACAGATGAAAAAGAAAAAATATATGATAGGACATTAATAGTTATAATTGTATATTTTTGGTGAGGATATAAATGTAATCTAATAATAAAACCCCTCATAACCTGTCGATTTGTGGTGTTTATAAAGATACCAAAAAAAAATATTATATCGATTTTGGAAGATTTTTGAGCCGACCAAAACCAGTATCTCAAAAAAATTTCAAAACACTTCATGAACGGTCGGTTGAAAGACACCCAAAAATCGACAAAAATACTGTTACCAAGCATACCGTTAGACGTCCTGTCCATTTCGTCTTTGCCAAAAAAAAAAAGAGAATTATTTACCCTAACTTCCTCCTCTATGTTTTATGTTTATTACATGATATTTCTTATTTTGAAAATAATTACACGGACCTCCCCTTTATGTTTTAAGGATGATTAGTATAATAACTATAAGATAGGGGAGTTCGTATAATAAACATAAAATATATTGAATGCTAGTGTAATTATTTTCAAAATAAGAAAAATTTGTATAAACATATGAAAGGTTAAATAACCCTATTAAAAATAAAAATAAAACCATCCATGTTCAATGATAGAAAGCTGTATAACTTTTTTAATTACAATCTCCTAAAATATTATGACATAATGGAGAGCTGTCTAACTTTTTTCAGACCAAATTAACAATGGTTTGACAGAGAGTTGTACAGAAATTTATAAGTAAATTGATTATTCCCAATTGAGTCTTTTAGGATCAGGTTTATAGGAATTCTACTGTTTTCCTTTTGAAGAAAACGACATTGATGACTTCTTTCATGAAAGAATAAATAAATAAATAAATAAATAAATAAATAAATAAATAAACCATAACATCCAAATCCCAAAAGAAAAAATGGAAACTTTCAAAAACCTTATTCACACCACAAAATCTAGAGAAATGATGTATTTACTTTGCGTAGGATGGAACAGAGTGAGTCATGTATTAAATTGGCCTCGAAATTCCTTTTTTTTTTTCCATAAAATTATCGTCCTTCTGAACTCAATATTCGGCATGCTCGACTGGTGTGTGTCTGTGTGTATCCATGAGTGTCAAATGGATACAAGGGTAGGAATCAAGACACAAAACCTACTCTCAGATAAATGGTGATCAACAGCTATTACTTTTTAGTGTTGGTTTTAAGCGTAAATTAAAACCGCAAGAAACTAAGTTCTTTTTTTTATATTTTTTGGAGCATAGTCTAACAACTAATGGAAGGAACTATCCCAAAAAATAACTTGCCAAAAGGAAGATGGAAGTACCATTGGTGAGGTGACTGCATATAGATCATAACCATGGTTTGCAGTATCGGCCGATACCGATCCGATACGGTCGATACCGATACAATTTGGCATGACCCAATTGGTTACCGACCGATACCGATATATTGGGAGTATCTTTTCCGTTCAATTCGACAAAAACAAATTGAACGAAAAAGACCAACCAACATGGGTATAAAAGTATAGTAAGCCTGTAAAAGAAGAAAAGTTACATATTACATGTAAACCAATCGGCAATGATGACTACTATTTCATTCAATTTCAAAATGACTAACAAACAACACTGAAAATACTTAAAATTATGTCTAAATATATAAAATATATTTTCTAAAATGTTAATAATCTATTAATAATTATTTGCTATACCAAAAAAAAAAATCTAATAATCCGAAATCGTCGATACTGTCAATATTGCCGATACTCGTAGGAATGATCCAATACCGATTCTAATACTGCGAACCTTGATCATAACGAGCCTTGACAAGCTGCACATTCCTTCAATGCACCTTAAATTTGTCTTTGTGTAATACCCTAAGTTAAACTTCTACATCATATTTGATTCTGTTAGAGATTACACATATATGTTTCCTCATTACTATCCAAGACTATCCAAGAGTAATTACCATAGTATAGTATGGAAAACAAATATTAGAAACATGATAAAGTTTATAAATGGCATACCACTCTAGCTAGAGTTCATCAATCAATTATTTTACTCCAGTCGAGGAACATCAATGATTCCATTTTAAAAACTAAAAATTATAATAGGGCAAACAACAATATCAGTTAAATAGGGACATTATCTTTTGTGTGGGATGTCATTTTCTATTTGTTTTATATAAAGTATTGACATTTTTGTCATTATCATTTTTAATTAGGATAGCGCCCAATGAAATTATAAGCCAACACTCTGTTTTAATTAAAATTTAAAATATTTGTTCCTTGTGCCACTCATGTTATTGGTCCGTCTTGAAAGAATTGAAGTACTCTTAGCACATGAACACAAAAAAGGGTGACTAAGATGTATTTTTCTATCTTTACAAAATATTAAAATTGCACTACTACTGACTTTTTCTCTATAGAATGTGAAATTTGAGAATTGATCCAACATTAAAATATTAGCTCTATTGCTATCATCAGTTTTTCCCCTTTAACAATATTCCTTTGTCCTATGGAAGAGTAGATATCTCACGGTAACCAGAGTGCATCTTTTACTGCTATTGGTCGGGGTTCTTTATTTCATTAAGAATATGCAAGGCTGGTGTAAAAAGACATTCTATTTAATATTTAAGAAGAAGAATTCAAAATAAATGAGCTTGATTACCTAGTCAATTCCTAATAATAGTTAAAAGGTTATTCATTTTGTATTCAGTTTTAAAACCCATGTTGTGCAAGTGCAAGACAGGTAAGGATTGTAAGTTTTTATATACTGGAAACTTGGAAGCAGAGACATTTTTAACTTGTTCTGGATGAAAATTAACAATATTGTGTCCGTTTTCTTTCTCTTTCTCTCTTTTTTTTTCTTTTCTTTTTTTTTTTTTTTTTTGGAAAAGCAACAAACAGTTTGTGTGGTAAAATCCTATGTTGCATGAACACGGACGCAAATACGAAAAAGGACATAGATATGAGTAAAGACAAGATACAGATACGAGATACAAGCATTTACAATATATATTCACGTATATTGCACGAATATGGGTACTGATACGGACACCATTTTCTTTTTGTTGTTCCCCAGCAACAGGTAAAAACTGTTTCTGGTTATTTCTTTTGAGTTCACATTAAAATAACTTCAGTTTTAAAGTTTTATTTTATGTTCACTTCGATACCATGGAATTTTTATTTAACAATATGGTTTGTCATGTGGTAGAGTAGATATCTCATGGTAACCAGATAACATCTTCTGTAACCATTGGCCAGGCTTCTTAATCTCATGAAGCATATGCAAGGTTTACAATGCCATTTATTGACAAGGGGCTCAAGTATCAAATACTTGAGATGAGTAATTCAAAAGAAATATTTTACTGACCTGTTCAATTCCAATAATAGTTGAAGTTTGTTATTTTTATTTATGTTGAGCCAGACAGCTGACAATTATATATAGACTTTACTTGTTTTCGGCAAGTTGTTTAATTGACTTCAGTTTAGTTTGCTCAGGCAAGTGTGATCAATTTTATCGACTAATTTAAGTTAATATTTCAATTTTGCGTTGGAATCGAGTCATTTCACACACAAATATGATGGTTAGAACATAACAGCACCAGCAGCAATTTTGTTGAATGTTTAGAAAATTGAACGGCATCAAATTCACTCCAAAGGATCTCCCTTGTTGAAGGCCTAAACCTCTTAGTTTGCCTTTCATAGCTTGTCACATATTGTAAAACTGACCAAATGCCTCCTTGTGCTTGGAAAGCCACTACAACAAGAAAAGCCTTATCCCAAATTCCTGAGGTCGGATATTAGTATCTTTTTCTTCCATTCAATCCTACAAGGGCAATGTACTCCGAGATATTAACAACACAAGCACAACAATTAAAAGCTTGAAAAAGTGTTCTCCAAGAAAATGCCTTGCACAATACTCTTGGATTGTGTAAGCTATTTACTTCAATTATATTCAACTTCAGTATACTGTGCCAAGTTCTCTTTTAGTTCATTTCTCTATATGGCTTTGAACTGGATACACACTGAACTTTCAAACTTTGAATTATAGGATATTAGATATGCCTATTGAAGTTAAGTACTTCAGCCCCCTTCGAGAGGCTACAACTCAGTCCGAAGGCCGAAATATACAATCCGGAGCCCGAAGGCCCCCATCCCAACCTTAAGGCTACATCATGGTCCGAAGGCACCACCCCAGCCCGAAGGCCTCACACAGCCGCACCGCACCTGAACTGCACTGCACCCACCACCAACCCACCACTTAATTCCTCTAAAGGAAAATTAAATGGCACCCAGGAGGCTCGAACCCGCAGCCTCCTGGATAGTATGCATCGGTCTTAACCGCTAGGCTAGACGTCACTTGCATAATTCTCTTTGTTGCTTCATGCTGGGTATCCATTTTCTTTTATCTTATGCCAATATCATATTTATTCTTGACAGGTTTTCTAGTGACGGTTAAGGTTTTCATAATTCACCTTGCAAAGGAACTAGGTGAAGTTTCAGCTTTGAAAGACATTTGATATGGAAACGATCCACGACCGAATGATACGACGCAGGAAAACCAATAAGTACTGGATAAAGAACTCTATTGTGAATCGTGCACAAGTGGAACTGAAACACGAACAATAACCTTAGCGACAGTAAGTAAATAGCAAGGCACAATTAACCAAACAAATAGCAAGCAAGAACACAACAAGCAAACCGTAATACTTAATGTGGTTCAGTCAAGCTCGACCTACTCCACGGGGCAAGAAAAAAAAATTGAATCAACAAGAGAACCTTAAAAGGTTACACACAAAGTAATGTAATGTGAAATCCTCCTTATGAGGTCTCCAACGAGCTCTCCCCTTGTTCCTCTTCATGACTCCCTTAATAGCTTCTAAGAACTCTCCCTTGCAAACCTCCTTAAGACCCCAAGCACAAAGCCAACCAACCCTAGGGCTCAAGGGGACCCTTAAATAGGATCCTTAACCTTTTCAAAGTCAGGAGCAATCTTGGCTATCTAAATATTTTACTTCAGATCTGAACTTCACACAACAAATGATTAGTCCCGACCCGACTGAAACTCTAGAACTTCAAACAGTTCTAGAAAGTTCCTAGCAGAGCTAAATCGATTCATTATGTGATTCTTTCTTCTACAAACACCTAAGCAGCCATCATCTCTTCCCTCACTCAATCTCTCTCATGTCTACTAATATGTCTATATATAAACAACATGGTATCAGAGCTTCTTCTTCTTCTAGAAAACAGAAAAAACTCTATTAGCGGAAAGAATTGCATTAGTCACTATCTCCAATATAAATGATGAAAACCTCCGTTCATAATCTATTGCTATTAAGCATAATTTATCCTTCTTTCTGTTTACCTTTACTTCTTGTTTACCAGGTTTGGATGCGATTAACTTGATACTTAAGTTTTGTTCATCGTAAATATCATTCAACCTTTGTTGCATGTAGCATTTGTCATTGTAAGTTGTGCTGTGCTTATGGATTTTTCTAATGCATTTGTGGTTGTAAATCACGTTGCAAGCTTTAAAAAGTATAGTTTTTGAAAGAAATATGAAATCTATGATGATTTTCATAGGTAAATCTTTTAAGCCTAACGGATTCCTTTAAACTTTAATACTTGTAGCATTTGTTGTTGTAGATGGTGTTGCAACATTTAAGCTTTAATAAACTTCTAAAAGCAATATGAAATCTAAAATGAAATATATATTCTTCTGAAATGAAATTGCACCAGAAGTTCAACCGGTGCAGATACAAAGAGAATGGAATTACTATATTCCTTGTCACCTATTGGCTTGGTCCAGAAAGCCATCAATCCTAATAAATCTGAATCCGAACTTCGACTGTTGCTCCTGACGCAGTAAGAAAGGGTGGGCAAGTGCACTGCAGACACAACAAAGATTGAGCACCGAAGGCCATATAACCAAATGCCTCTCAGATATATATGATTGTTGTGCTAATTTACAAAATGAATACTCAACTTCCCCTTAGAACATCACACATCACTCAGATGTGCCATTACAAAATGATAGATATATATAAATGTATACATACTATTAGTTAGGCCCCCCCAATTGATATTATGTTCTCCAAAGAACTGAAAGGGGGATGTGATTCGGGTGCGGCACTGCCATCTTCATCGGTCGTAAGCAGGCTATATATAAATGATAGATATATATAAATGTATACATACTATTAAAGCTTAGTTACGCCCCCCAATTGATATTATGTTCTCCAAAGAACTGAAAGGGATGTGATTCGGGTGCGGCACTGCCATCTTCATCGGTCGTAAGCAGGCTAGATGACAGTTGAGCTGGTTGTTGCAAATTGGCAGTTTGCTTACTTGGACTGTTCCTTCCTTTTCTTTAGTTACTGGAGCTCCAGAAGGATCCTGTTGCAGAAAACATGTATGTATTAGTTTACATAATAGCTTTACTAGTTCTATGTATGGGCCGAAATCCACTTCATACGTAGCTGGTCGCCGCATATCCTATCTATTTTGGGAGTGGGACTTGACATGGTTTGTTCATGCTTCCCCTTCAGTTTAATTAATCACTCACAAGTTCGGATAGGTGATCACAGTGATAAAAACAAACTAACAAACAAGGTTTTCCATTGAAGTAGGAAATTTCAAAGTAAAGGTATTTCCCCGTCCAGAATTGGAAGCCTTAGTCTTCTAACTTATAAGAATGATGGAGACTTCTGAAGGTATTCAATGAGTTGAATTTTTGGCAAATGAATCTGCTTAAAACTTTCAAGGAACACACTGCGTAGTGTATGACAATTAAAAACTGATACATATTTCTAGTAATCTAAGCATACAGTTCCATGCCATCAAGTAAAATCTAAGCATATAGTTCCATCACTATCTTATGAATCATGATAAACAAAACGGCTTTCATAATTTAAACTCAATTAACAAATAGAGCACAAACCTTCAAGTAATTAATCTACTTTAGTTTATCGCAATTAAAAACTGACAGATTATTCCAATTAAGAGATTCAAACTGGTGCTAGTGCCTAGCCAAGATAACACTGTTCACCACTCTCCTATAATAAACCACCTTTCGATAAATTCAAAATGGTTTAGGAATAAAATTCTAAAACTTGAACTCACAGTTAACCAACCTATTCAAATTTTTACATAGTTAAACAACATTTTGATAAATTCTTAACCGTCAAGTAATATCTAAGCTCTAGGCTAAACTTGAATTTACGTAGCATCCATTCTAATATATCCAGACATTTTGATAGATGAATTGTTATGTTTGTTACTAATTACTAAATATTGTCAAAACACATAAATAATGGTGGGGTTTGGGCAGTTGAGAGCTTAGCTCCTTGTACTTGAAAAAAAAAAAACATTACATCTAAACATACAAGGAAAATCTATATAAACTTCCATTCATAGGCTTTGCTAGCTATCTCCAAATTGAGCTATACAGAAAATCTAAAAAAACATAAGGACTATATATAAACTACTTTCAGCTATCTTGAAATTGAGCCCCACCCAAAACAGTTACAACAATACAAACGCTTTGCAATGGTTTAATATGAAAAGAACTGAAAGTACATCTCAAGTACTGAAGTCAACTAGTACTGGTTTTACCTAAACTAAGGCATAGTTACCATGATTATAGGCATGGTATTCTGATTGAGCTGATGAACTCAAACTAGTCGTGTAGTAACATTATTCTAAAATTGCAATATGCAAGTTTCTTTCACAAATTCATGAGTACCAAATTTCAGTGGGAAAACTAAAAATTGATAGTAATTGCAAGGTTTGAGTGACGTACCCTGAGAAGGAGAAATGTGAAGGACTGATTTTTCGTATCTTCCTCAAGATGAGTCTCAATGAGCTTCCTTAGCTCAGAGAGAGTTGAGTTCTTTAATACCTTCAACTTCTTTATGAAATTTCCAGTGAGCTCTTTTGACGCTTCCCACTTTATGTAAACTTCCATCGTTCCATCTGCATCCTGCCCTTTAAGCCTTTGATTCTCCTTCAACTCTTGAGGTGCTTCAAATGAGGATACACCTCTCTTAAGTGCAAGCGGCTCAACTGGCTTCTGCTCGTCAAGGTGAAGTGATGCAAGTGGAGCAAGCAGCGATGAAATTGGGCTTTTAGTTGTCCTCAGCTCAGCATCATGAGTCTCATGTAAGCCTCCTAAAGCAACAGGGGATGATTTACTATATCCATCATCATCATATGCCTTCTTTGGAGGAGTCCTACTACTAACTTGTTGGGCTAGCTCTCTGTAGTTACCACAAAGCCTAAAGATGTTCTGAATTCGTGTTTTTCTAGCGGAAGCAGAATCTTTAGGATTCTGAGATTCTCCTCCAGTACGACAATCTGAGGCAGAATCCTGCACATCAAATCTCCTACTGTAGTTTCCAGTGTACTCTTCTACCACCTCCTTATCGACTTCATATCCTTCCGAGCTCTCCCTGTCCTCTCCTTCACCATCCCTTTCAAAAACGGTGCTCAAGCAGACTCTATCCTCTTCATCACCCAATAGCTGATGATTCAACTGGGTATAGTTTTCGGGGGGCTGGTGGATATCCTCTTGAATCTCTCTAACATCATGAGCAGCTGGTTGATCCCCCATATCCAAATCCATTGACTTCTCCATCCCCTGATCTCCTCCTGCATATATTTCCGATAGCCTCTTCATTAATCTGCCCCCGTCTACATCTTGTAGCGCTTGTTCACAGGGACTGCTCCTGTTAGACACCATTTCTTCAAGCCTCTGCCTCAACACACCGAGCTCCTCTTGTTGCTTCAACATCTTCTCTTCCATTTTCATTATCTCGAGCCGCAACATCTGGGTCCTCTCGTTAACCTTGGAGTTGATCTCTTGTTCCTTTATTGCTAAACCCCTCCCTTCTATCACTTTGACCTTGGATTTAAGTTCGACTAGCTCTTCTTCTTTCCTCATTAACTCTTCGTGGGCTTCATCCCGTTCCTTTTCTTTGATCTTGTTTTCCATCTGTAGCTTATAGATGAACTGGTTCATCGCCTCAATCCTTGATCTCAGGAGTGTGGAGTTTTCATCAGAGATGTTTTTATCCCTGGGTGTCGGCATGTGTGCAGCACGGACAATACATTTTGCTTTAGCTCCATACTCAAGAGTGGAGATGGTCTTGTGCATTTCTTTAGGGTCAGGGCTTGCACATAAAATCATCAGAATTTTCGATTTATCATCCTCGAAGGAATCCTGATGTATCAAAATAAAAAGTTTGAGTCCAGGTGTAGATTACAATGAAGCATTTCCAAAGAAACTGCACATTAATTACCTGTAAAAGCATAGTAAGTTTGCTATCCCTGAAAGGGACATGAGAATCTCCATTTGCAATGGATTCTACCACTCTCTTCAAGGCTATGTTCCCTTGGTTAATTTTGCCTGTCTGCAGTAGCAATCATAAAAAAATAATAAATGATGAGTACTTCAATTGTAGAACAGAAAATAGACTATTGCCCAAACTGAACTATGGGAGTATTGTTAAAATTCATGAATGACAACATCGAGAAGACATCATGAATCTGAAAAGTTTCATCAATAACTAGAACAGAGCAAAAAATGAAACAATCTATGAAGAATAATTCCTTTTACGAAGCAAATCACAGTATAACAAAAGCAAACAATCTATGTCATACTGGATAGTAGGTCTGACATATAGAATTGCAACAACTATATGTGCTTGCATAACTAGTCTAGTTATGGACGTGCACTATATAAATGTAAATAAGTGCCTGCAAGAGTTTGCATTATACTTGGAACTTAGAACTACCAAAATACTTGTTAGTGTCACATATAATAGAAACTAACTCCATCGTAGTTAAGAGACGACTGTCACCTGCATTTTTGCCTCAATTCCAATTTGGCCAGCTTGATCTATGTTTTCCGACCCTGCCATATCGACAAGCATCAGCCTTCCTCCCACGGACGGAACATCCAATATTATCTGTAAAACATATGCAAAGAGAAACATACACATTAAGTTGCAGCAAATTCATAAAATTGGACAAAAGAATTATAACAAAGTCAAGTAACAGAGTAGAAAGAACCATGCAGTGGCTACGGGAGCTTCGCTTGTTGCAGTTTGTGCTCTTCACGATCCTCTGTTTTTCCACTTTTGCAACTTCTCTCGATATCTTCCCCGCTTCATTCCCAGATATAAACGCTGCATTCTTCGCTTTCTTCCCCATGACTTCCAGCCTTACCTGCATATTTCCAGGGTAAGTGTGTACTGGCTAGTTTATTAAACTAGACTTTCAGTTTTTTGTAGGACTACAAGGTTTCTTGAAAATTAACCAGTTAGCTAATTTAGTGAAGCTAAGTAGTATAGAAGAACTATCGATACCAATGAAATTAAGTTAAAACTGATGCAAAAAAAATTTTAAAAAAAATCAACAAAATTGACATCAATTTCTAGGTAATTGAATTGAAAGAATATGTTGATATAGGTCGAGCAATAACGAATGAATTGCTTAAAATATGAAGAAGAAGAAGAAGAAATTGCAATGTCACAGGTTAGCAAACCGAATAAAAGTAGGGTTATTTAGTTTTAAGGTCTAGTATAATAATCGAAATTTGTGTTTAGGTCTTTATAATGTCCATAAGAGGGTCTGGATCTTGTCCTGGGACTTGAGCTTGACCGTTAGATATCATTTATGTGTCCATAATATTCAAAATTTACATTTAATTTAGTTTGAATGTCTATATAATATACAAATTTTACGTTTAGATCTCAATTTTGGATGGTCAACCCAAGTCAACCGTAAGACCCAGTTTTGGGGCCCTAAAACTAAATATAACCCACAAAGCTAAATACCCAAATCCTCTCTGAAGTCCTATAGACAAGATATTTGACAACTATGTAAGCTTAAATATTTCAAGAAAACCAAACTAATATCAAGAACTAGCTTAAGTATTTTTCATGAAGATGACCTTGGGAGTAGAATTGGGCTTCGGTAGCCCAGCGCCGGGGTTCTCGTTCCCGGAGAGAAGATCATAGATCTCCTCGTTGTAGATCTCAAGAACAGCCACATGGACGAACAGCCCCATCCCGAACCCCGCCAAGCCGTCCTCCTCGCCCCCGTCGCCGCCGCAGCCGCTTCTTCCCTCCCCCAAGATGTCCCTGAGGGCCCGGTACACGATCCCGGGCTGCTTGGCGCACCCGAACATGGTGTGGCTCTTCCCGGAGCCCGTCGGGCCGTACATGATGACGGTGCACTTCGACCCGGTCCGCACCCCTCTGATCCTCGACGCGACGTACTTGGAGTAGAACCCCCCGAGGTCCTCGGCCTCCGAGAGGGAGACCCCGTCGAGGCTGAAGTCGCGGTAGCCGGTGTCGGTGCGGACGCGGATGGAGCGGGCGTCGTCGGAGAGCTCCAGGGGGGAGGAGGGGTCGCGTATGCGGCTGATCACCTCGACCGGGTGGTGCTCCGTCGGGAGCGTGTTGTTGGTTTCTTTGATGGCGGAGAGAGGGGTTTTCGGGTTGGGGAAGTAGAGGCGGTGCTTCGACTGCGGGGTTCTTGAGGGGGAAGGCTTCGGGGATGGAGTCCGCGCCATTCGGAGGAGGAGGATGGAGAGAACACGAGATGTGGGAAGAAGAGAGGAAGAATTGAGAGAGGTTTGAAATTTGAACGGAAAAAGAGCCGTTGGAGGGCTCTAACGGCTCTTTAATGAAGGGAAGGAATAGGACTTTTTCTTTTCTTTTTTCCTTTTTTTTTAAAGCTCTTGACAAAGTCACTACAAAAATGACTCATGACAGCCCAAAATTTTACCATTGATAATTATAAGTTTGTCACTCTCAAAAATAATTACTCACCGAGCTGCCCACTTTCAATTTTTTTTTTTTTATAATCAGGACTATCAAAATTTTGACAGTTCTTCCAATTGGTACGAGGCGGAGGAGCGGGAGGGGGGGGGGGGGGTGGACAAGGCGGAGGAGCGGGAGGAGGAGGAGGCGGTGGCGGGAGGCAGGGCGGCGACGGGAGACAGAGTTACAATAAAACGAAAACTACATTCGTTCTTCCTTGCAAAACGCAGTTACAATTAGACAGAACGAACCAAGAAGAAAAGGAGAAGAAGGCAGAATAACAAATTATTCTTGTTGGGACGATCTGCTCCCATGAGCCAACAAGTTCACAAGAGAACTTATAGAACGCTCGTAGTCACCTTTTTGTATGACTCGAACAGACTCATTTGAACTCATCTTTCTCAACTTTTTGGTGTATATCAAAAGGAGGCTAGAGGGCTCTTTATATAAGGAATAATGGAATTCCATCCTCCTCTTCTTTCCTATGTGGGAATAAAAAGCCAATATACAAAATTGATATCCCATAATTGCAGCCCAATTCATAGCCCGCTCAGCGTCCGTTCATCACCCGCTCAGCGCCCGTCCAGCACCCGCTCATGCAACACGCGCATGCAACCCGAGCATAAAGGTCGCGCATAAAACGAGCGCACCAACGCAACAACCGCACACAAGCGTCTTAAGACGATGCTGACGTGCTATGTGCAAAGTGCTTACGTGTCACGCCCCAGTCCCAAAAATACGTAGGACTAGGACACGTAAGCATGCCAGCCGCATGGATATGGCAACTCCAATATATGGAAACCAAATCCATACGTACGCTGTATTATGAATATCAAATCCACAAGTGGTAAAAATGTAATACAAGTCACAGGGTAAAATCTAAATCTCATCCACCAAAATCATATAGAAATAAAATAACCAATGTCTATGAAACTAGATCTCAACAAGAAGTATCTAAAGATGATAGTTGGATGGAAACAAATCCACTACCAACTCGAATGGAAAAAGTAAATACAATATCAGTATAACTCACTCAAACAATAAGTACCAGCTACCAATCACGGCTCGAAGAGAAGACATCCACGAAGCATCTATTCCTTCCAAATCTGTGCTCCTGCAAATACTCAAGAACAGGTACACCTGGCAGCGGACCAGGTCCTCAGAGGGACATAACAAGTATACTTAAACACATGCCAATAAAGTACTGAAAATAAACATCCATTGGGGTCGCCTAACCATCTATGTGAATGCAGTTAAGAACACCTTTCCCCACAAGTGAGCTATCTGGCTGAAAACTGGGATTTGGCATGGTTCTCTTTTGAAGAGCCAGGGGCCTAAAAGGCACGTCGTCTTTTGAACGCCGGTGGCCCGCCTGATAGTACATAATATATAGGGGTCATCATCACCCATATCTCCAGCGGAGAATCCGGGCTTCACAGAAAAAGTGTAAAGGAGCTCAAATGCGGTACTTGTTGTTCTCCCCACCCCATGCTCTAAGCATGTCACATCCATGACACGATTTGGTCCATAGCCTATTCTTAGTACCCTAGCCCAATCCTGCAACCAAACAAGGACAAGGATGGGACCACCGTACTACAATAAGCTATGTCCCTGGACCTCTAATAACTGCCAAGTCTACTAGCATGCAATGTTTCTAACAGCAGTTATTCCTAACGCACGGCCCATACGTACAGGAGGCCAGACCTGTCACGCAGTCCGTGATCTATATGAGACTCACACTCGTGTAACCACTGTGTCACGGCCAATGAACCTAATGGTGCTACATGATAATGGGGTAGTCTCATGAACAAGGTCAATGCAAATACATAAATAAAAACATATTGCGACGTCAACGTCGCGCACATTTTATATAACAGTTAAAATATATGAACTAAAGAAAGAAAATAAAGATGCATGCAACATATGGAATATAAATAACAGTACAATGGCAAGGTATACTTGCCTGACAAGGAAGCTGCAATGTACCAATAACCTGCTCCAGAAATCGCGCAGAACAATCTAATATCCTATGTACACATAAATATAATATAATAGAATTATTAGTCATTACACTAGCACATACTCAACCACATTTACACTGGAATCAGGGGGTATACTAGGGGTAACACTAGTCATCTAACACGGTCAATTACGCATTGAATTACGCGAGTGTCGCATCTTCAAGTACTGTACGAAATCAGTCAGTCAACTGACAGGTGTCTATGCCAGTACGTTAGTGTACGCAAGGCAGACAAATTCATAATTTCTTAGGGTCAACATGGTCAAGGTAAGTATGGGATAGTCCACGATGTCCTAGGGTCATACAGTCTGAATATTTAGTCATAATTATCAATTAGCATTTACTTACATATATATTCATATAACTATATAATAATATAACCATTAATTTATTTTAATTTATTTAATTCTGGAATAATTACTCTAAAATCCTATTTTAATCTTATTATTCTGATTTTTATGTTAATTCCTAAATTTTGTCCAAAGAAACTGAATTTTATCAACTCGAGACTCATGGCACGCAAATCGAGGCGATCTGTTGACCAAAAAGTCAACCGATACAAACTCGACTTTCATGTATGATTTCTTGTAGATTTCAGCATCAAAAACATACTGGAATTTACGGCTCATTTGAATTCAAATTCGTTTGGGAATTATGGCACATACAAATTTTGTATTGTGCACCGATGGTTAAATTCTAACCTAAAAGTTCTACAGAATTAACAGTATGTAAATACTTCGAAATAAATTCTGGGAAAAATATATGTCGATGATCTCGACATCAACTTTCTGAAACTTTAAACGGTTCGTGATTCTGATTCCTGGTTCTCCCGGAATCGCGAAAACATCGAAACAAGTCTATTTTCGGACATGCTGTGCTCTACGAATTTTCCAGAATTTAATACTAACAATTTAGAAAAACAATTTATATTATCAGAAAGCTAACCTCATTATCGTTCGAATAAAAAAAACTGGAGCGTGTTTGGAGTCCGTAGCTAGGAGATATCATCTTTTTAATTCGTCATAACTAGTAGAAAATGAGGCTGAATTTATGACAAATTTTGACTATTTTTGGACGAAAAAGAGAGGAATTTGGGAAAGAAAAATATGAAGGATGAGGTATATATAATGGTGGACACTACTTAATTAAATAAGAATAGGATTGGTTAATTTGGACAGGATTATGATGAATTTAAATAAGGATAGGATATGCATGAAGTTAATTTTCTAGTAGGTTCAGGATTTGAATTAATTTAAAATAGAGTTTGAAATTATCTCAATACTTTATAATCTTAAATATAATTAAAGATAATACAAATAATTTATAAAATCTTATTAATAGTATCTATCTAATATTAAGACTATATATATCCAAATAAATCCTAAATAATTTTAAAATCTAAATAAATTTCTTAAAATTCTAAATAAATTACAAAAAATATAATTAACTATTTTAAACTAAAATAAATATTTGGTAGGAATGACATGCAAGTATGGTCGTATAGTAAATCATAGAAGTCCTAGAAATTTATGTTTTCTAAGTTTTAATTACCAAAAATTCTAGAAAAATCTCCAAAAATCTAAAATAACCTAAAATAATTCTAAATGAATATTTATATAAGTAAATATATCAAGAAATTTATTTTCTAAATAACTAAGAGCATATTCTAAATAAATTCAACATATATAATAAATATAATAATATAAAATATACACAAAATACCTATTTTGGGTGAGGGAGTTTACAATCTACCCAACTTAAAATAATTTCGTCCTCGAAATTAAAATAAGACATAATTTGTTAAATCCTTCACATTCGTACATAAGGTATGTCAATCGCAATCTCTTCCAAAAATTTAAATAACAAAATCTATTCGAATCTATCGTGATCACTTCAAAATTAATATAACCACTGTTTAAATCAAAATTCAAACTGTCGTAATCTCTTCTCGATTTTTAAATAATCAACATCCAAATCTGACTCAAGTCTATATGACATCCCACATCAAAATTTATATCATAATTTCCAACTATCATAATCTCCTCTAGACTTTGAACAATAAACAATTCTAATCAAACCTTATTCCTATTCTTAACTTAAGAATTTTGTACTATTCAAATATTTAAACTCAATTTACATCCTCAATATTTCAAATAGGTGACCCAACAATTAAAATTGAACTTTTAATTCAAATCATCAAATTGTAAAATTTAAATCTAATTAACCAATTGTTCAAGTCTAAAATTCTATATTTATCCTCAAAATTTAAATCGATGATTCATCCTTCAATATTCAAAATTTAAATCATGTGCTCAAAGTATAAATATTGGGTCCTCAATATCAAGATTTTTAAAATTCATTAAATCCTCATTATCTTAATCCCTCTTTTAAAATTCTCCACATTTAAAAGGACTTAATCTCTCAATCTAATCCTACTTGATCACAATCTAAAAGAATTCTCCTCAAGTTTAATACTGCAATTTCTACCCAACTTAGAATTTACCCATCTATCACATAAGGCTCTTACACTTAAGAAAAATATTCCTCAATTTATTTTCTCATGTCATTCAATCCTCAAACTTTAACACCAACTATATCATATGTGATATGCCCTTAATCAATTATGAAAGATAGTCACCAAATAATGTGATTGGCCTATGGGGTATATCTTGTACTATCCGTGTATCACTTATATCCAAGCACGAGATTTCGTCTTTCCGAAACAAGGGAAGACGGAAAGCAACGGAAAAGAGTTCAAGGAGGGGTAATAGAATGGAAGTATGGAAATCAAAGCGTTTAAAGAATTCAAATGGGAATTGTCAAGACAGTTATGGATTGAAATCTTAATTTGATAATTTCCTATTCGCATGCTCACATCGGTGCAGTTATGTACTTGATATGATATGCTTTGTCGTATCTAGAGGGTAAGTATATTCGTCTACTAATCACTACATATCTCAATCCACGTAAAGTAGTTATGCGAAGGGCGAACCAAGCGCACTAAGGTTAGCTAGACCCTAATACACTGATTCTGAAATGCATTATTGTGGGCGCCCACTAATACATATGTAGTGAACAAGCTTGATAAAGAATAAGCTTGCAAAAACTAGGCTATAATAGCAGCATAAATCAAGGTAGTACAGCAAATATGAATACGCTAGATTATGATGAAAGAAGGTTCATAACAATTCAAGTTCACAAAAACAAAAGCAAAATAAGCAATAATAATGAAAGACTACACAATTTCTACAGTTGTCATATTAATTCCTTGTCTAAGTCGATAGTCGACAAAGTAGGGGTATGAGCCTCTAAGTTCTATAGTCTGAATAAACACTACCATCTTATGTTAGCATACAATTAATGCCATTCAGTTACACTTCATCAATGGATCACAAGGGCTATATAATACTAGGTGGTGAGGTATACTACCCAACTTATAAAAATTAAACTAATACGGTGACAGTCTTAAGAGGGTCCTACACAATAATCTTGCACATGTAAATAAAACAGAAACTCTTTATTAGGGTATATGAGGAAAAATCTTGGTATTGATTAGGGTATCCTTTTTATGTAGGTAATGGTCATCCTAAGTCTTAATCATAGTGCTCATAGAACATGTGTCAATAGTAAGGATAGAAGAGTTACTGGCCGTTTAAGGGGAAAGGGAATATAACTCGTATTGAGGTGTGGTACAAGTTACGCAATTTAAAACTAAGGGATAAGCACCAGGTCTCAATCTACAAGAATAACTTAACTATCAAGTTCTAACTACCAAGCATAAAAAATTTCACATTCAAGGCTACAACTATAATCCTAGCAAACTATGAGCCCTTAACAAAGAATAAATTTACTTGGCCTACTATCCGAAGTGTCAGATGGCACGAGTTGAAAGATGAAGAGAAGAAACGTAATTAGCCGTCGCAAAATAGCGAGCGCTATGGTCGCAGGGAAACAATATATAAAATAAAGATAGAGGGCTCTAGATAGCATCATGGTTCTCTAAGGGGAGCGGGGTGTTAGTTGCTATGTTCGGGGTATGATCAAGGGAGAAGTGTTGATTACATTCCTCTAGGCTTCCTAGGGTGCTGTCTACTAATAACAAGACAATGATATAAGTTTATAGTTCCAATATCATCTAACTATGAAGGTTAGGTTCAGTCCAAACATTAAGTTTTTGTTTTCTATGGGTTCCTCAATGCTAGGGGCAACCATTATGGTAAACTTCTAACTAACTCTAGTAATGTCTATACTACTCTTAAGTCTTCATAATATATCATGGGTAATGATAAACCAATTCTAAAGGTAAGGAATTCTAGGGTTTACTAGATATTCTAAACTTAGTGGTGTGTCTATATTCTCGTTGTATTCTTAATAGGTGTGCTACTCTAATTATCATCTAACAACAGGAACTTCTATATTCTAGGAGAAGGCTATACTTAAAGATCTATTAGGGAAGCACAAGAATCAAGCAGGATGCATTTATTTAAAATAGAACAGAGAGAAGGAAGATGAATCATAGTCAATTGTGGATGAGATCCTATTTTCTAGTCCTAGGTGCAGGCTTGTTCGGTACAATAACGTAACCGAGACAATATGCTCTTGACCTGCATGGGCCACCACAAAAACATGTCACGCCCCAGTCCCAAAAATACGTAGGACTAGGACACGTAAGCATGCCAGCCGCATGGATATGGCAACTCCAATATATGGAAACCAAATCCATACGTACGCTGTATTATGAATATCAAATCCACAAGTGGTAAAAATGTAATACAAGTCACAGGGTAAAATCTAAATCTCATCCACCAAAATCATATAGAAATAAAATAACCAATGTCTATGAAACTAGATCTCAACAAGAAGTATCTAAAGATGATAGTTGGATGGAAACAAATCCACTACCAACTCGAATGGAAAAAGTAAATACAATATCAGTACAACTCACTCAAACAATAAGTACCAGCTACCAATCACGGCTCGAAGAGAAGACATCCACGAAGCATCTATTCCTTCCAAATCTGTGCTCCTGCAAATACTCAAGAACAGGTACACCTGGCAGCGGACCAGGTCCTCAGAGGGACATAACAAGTATACTTAAACACATGCCAATAAAGTACTGAAAATAAACATCCATTGGGGTCGCCTAACCATCTATGTGAATGCAGTTAAGAACACCTTTCCCCACAAGTGAGCTATCTGGCTGAAAACTGGGATTTGGCATGGTTCTCTTTTGAAGAGCCAGGGGCCTAAAAGGCACGTCGTCTTTTGAACGCCGGTGGCCCGCCTGATAGTACATAATATATAGGGGTCATCATCACCCATATCTCCAGCGGAGAATCCGGGCTTCACAGAAAAAGTGTAAAAGAGCTCAAATGCGGTACTTGTTGTTCTCCCCACCCCATGCTCTAAGCATGTCACATCCATGACACGATTTGGTCCATAGCCTATTCTTAGTACCCTAGCCCAATCCTGCAACCAAACAAGGACAAGGATGGGACCACCGTACTACAATAAGCTATGTCCCTGGACCTCTAATAACTGCCAAGTCTACTAGCATGCAATGTTTCTAACAACAGTTATTCCTAACGCACGGCCCATACGTACAGGAGGCCAGACCTGTCACGCAGTCCGTGATCTATATGAGACTCACACTCGTGTAACCACTGTGTCACGGCCAATGAACCTAATGGTGCTACATGATAATGGGGTAGTCTCATGAACAAGGTCAATGCAAATACATAAATAAAAATATATTGCGACGTCAACGTCGCGCACATTTTATATAACAGTTAAAATATATGAACTAAAGAAAGAAAATAAAGATGCATGCAACATATGGAATATAAATAACAGTACAATAGCAAGGTATACTTGCCTGACAAGGAAGCTGCAATGTACCAATAACCTGCTCCAGAAATCGCGCAGAACAATCCAATATCCTATGTACACATAAATATAATATAATAGAATTATTAGTCATTACACTAGCACATACTCAACCACATTTACACTGGAATCAGGGGGTATACTAGGGGTAACACTAGTCATCTAACACGGTCAATTACGCATTGAATTACGCGGGTGTCGCATCTTCAAGTACTGTACGAAATCAGTCAGTCAACTGACAGGTGTCTATGCCAGTACGTTAGTGTACGCAAGGCAGACAAATTCATAATTTCTTAGGGTCAACATGGTCAAGGTAAGTATGGGATAGTCCACGATGTCCTAGGGTCATACAGTCTGAATATTTAGTCATAATTATCAATTAGCATTTACTTACATATATATTCATATAACTATATAATAATATAACCATTAATTTATTTTAATTTATTTAATTCTGGAATAATTACTCTAAAATCCTATTTTAATCTTATTATTCTGATTTTTATGTTAATTCCTAAATTTTGTCCAAAGAAACTGAATTTTATCAACTCGAGACTCATGGCACGCAAATCGAGGCGATCTGTTGACCAAAAAGTCAACCGATACAAACTCGACTTTCATGCATGATTTCTTGTAGATTTCAGCATCAAAAACATACTGGAATTTACGGCTCATTTGAATTCAAATTCGTTTGGGAATTATGGCACATACAAATTTTGTATTGTGCACCGATGGTTAAATTCTAACCTAAAAGTTCTACAGAATTAACAGTATGTAAATACTTCGAAATAAATTCTGGGAAAAATATATATCGATGATCTCGACATCAGCTTTCCGAAACTTTAAACGGTTCGTGATTCTGATTCCTGGTTCTCCCGGAATCGCGAAAACATCAAAACAAGTCTATTTTCGGACATGCTGTGCTCTACGAATTTTCCAGAATTTAATACTAATAATTTAGAAAAACAATTTATATTATCAGAAAGCTAACCTCATTATCGTTCGAACAAAAAAAACTGGAGCGTGTTTGGAGTCCGTAGCTAGGAGATATCATCTTTTTAATTCGTCATAACTAGTAGAAAATGAGGCTGAATTTATGACAAATTTTGACTATTTTTGGACGAAAAAGAGAGGAATTTGGGAAAGAAAAATATGAAGGATGAGGTATATATAATGGTGGACACTACTTAATTAAATAAGAATAGGATTGGTTAATTTGGATAGGATTATGATGAATTTAAATAAGGATAGGATATGCATGAAGTTAATTTTCTAGTAGGTTCAGGATTTGAATTAATTTAAAATAGAGTTTGAAATTATCTCAATACTTTATAATCTTAAATATAATTAAAGATAATACAAATAATTTATAAAATCTTATTAATAGTATCTATCTAATATTAAGACTATATATATCCAAATAAATCCTAAATAATTTTAAAATCTAAATAAATTTCTTAAAATTCTAAATAAATTACAAAAAATATAATTAACTATTTTAAACTAAAATAAATATTTGGTAGGAATGACATGCAAGTATGGTCGTATAGTAAATCATAGAAGTCCTAGAAATTTATGTTTTCTAAGTTTTAATTACCAAAAATTCTAGAAAAATCTCCAAAAATCTAAAATAACCTAAAATAATTCTAAATGAATATTTATATAAGTAAATATATCAAGAAATTTATTTTCTAAATAACTAAGAGCATATTCTAAATAAATTCAACATATATAATAAATATAATAATATAAAATATACACAAAATACCTATTTTGGGTGAGGGAGTTTACACAAAGCGCCACTTTGCGCCATTGAGTCTGAGTCCGAGTCGGCTCCTATGGAAATAATTCCAAGAGCATGACAAAAAGCATAAATGCTTTCATGAGAAGTTAATCATTTTTTCTCCTAAAAAATACCCCTACATGGCACCCAAGTGCCCCACCACACCACATGTGCACACCTCAACTCATACAAAATATTATATTGAGATACTCACTTGGTGGTGTAGCCAATGTGGGACTATCTTTACTAGTCCAAAGGCAAAAATACCAACAATTCCCCACATATCTCAATATAAATGGGTTAAGCGTTCCCCACAATAACTGTCCATCATGCATTAGGATAGATGTCGCTTCGACTTGAATCTTTCCGCATGGGTCGAACAACAGTATGATATAAGAATGGACTAAGTCATGAATTCTGCACCATAGCTGCAAATTTTTCCACTCACACAATGACATCAGTTGTGCTTTCGGTTGTACATTAAAGGCCTTGTGCACATCTGGTTTCGGTGTATGTATTTTGGGCGTCTATAAGTTTTCTCTCAAGAGACGGCATATATCTCTTTCATACACTCTAGGTGAGTTCTTTTAAAGTATCCTTGGCATGAAGCCTCGAGCTTCCTTGCAGTGCTACTCCACTATGACATGGCCCAGAGCCGAGGCTAAACCTCATTGTGGTGTCATGCCACTGTAGCATGAGGTCTCAGCCTCTTTGTAGTGCCAAACTACCAAACATGAAGCCTTGCGCTTTGTTGCGGTATTACGCCGATGTGTCATGGCTCGTGTAGCCGAGAATTTACATCTTTTACCTCTGTGGTGTCACACCACTGTAACATGAGAACACCGACCTCTTTGTAGTACTGCCTACACTCTTCATTCTATAGCATTAGGCTACCTGCCTATGTGCGGTGCTACGCCGCTATGACATGGCACGCGAAGCCGAGGCATTACCTTTACCGATGAACCTCTTGGTGGTGTCATCCACTATAGTATGGAGACATTACGCACCTTTGTAGTATTGCGCTACCGTGCTTCCTGTTAAGCACACCAGACATTCAAAATGCCTGAGAACTCATTAAGGCATCTAAGCCATCCTCTCACATGACTTTTTATACGCAAAAGAACAATTAGTAGACAATAGTGGTTCTGGGTCCGTAATCCCTCAATGTCTCAAAGGACTACCCATTGTTCCTGATATTCTCCCAGTCAATGGTCCTCCCTTGGACCAATAGCTAGATGTCTAGTAGATTTCTCTTTGAACTAATAACATAAAACTAAATGGTAGGATTACTAAGACACAATATCAGAGGTCCTCTAAGCCCATATATGTTGTGCCCTTGACTATATGCGGTGTTACGCCGCTATGACATGATCCAAAGTCGAGGTTCACTCCCTCGTGTGGTGTCACGCCACTGTAACATGGAGTACTACCCTCCTATATAATTCTTGGTATCAGCTGGCACTGGAGGCCTTACATGAACGGATCTGCCAGACTCTCCTGGCTCCGATCATCAAATACTGTAATGATCTATGCTAGCTGCACTCATTCATTGTCCTGTACTGGCCCTTGAGGCCTCTCATGAACGGATCCGTTATATTTACCCAACTCTGATCATTAAAGTACTGTAATGATCTACACAATCTATACTCATTCAGTGTCCTATGTTCTATCCACATAGTTCTCTTCAAACCGTTGAAGAGATGAACATATGCCACTGCTGCAGCTTTTTGGTTTTCACAGTATGTCGGTATCACCTGAATCTGTGTACTAACCATAGAAAGTTCATCTGAGAGCTTTCAGAGCCATTCTGTTTTCTATGCTGCAGCTTGATAGTGCAAAGAACTCTGAGAGTAAAGACTGTTGATTCGACTTTCACGATATAGCAACACCATCCCTGGAGAAGTCACATCCTCCTGTGGATCTTTCACTCTTCTTTCCTGAGCACCAAGTGGCATCACCGAAGCCTTCCTTCATATCTAGATAACTTTTATAGCACAGGATATACTACTGAGTTCTCCTGAGAATTTTAACGACTCTCTTCACAGCTTTCAATGTTCAACACATATACTGCTTGTGAACTGACTCACCATCCCTACAGCAAAAGCTATGTCGGGCCTGGTGGTATACACAGCTTGAATCATTCACCTAATGATGCTCGAGTACACCAACTGTCTAACGCTTTTTCTTGGATTTGGCTTCATATTCATGTCACACATGAGGAGTATCGTCCCTGATACCCAAAGTGTGTGATCAATATTTTATGCTAAGAGCTTGTGCCTAAGCAAGTCCATCTAGCATCCGGATTATCTTATATCCTCAGGATGACATCTGCAATCCCATGTCCTGAGTTTGGACAAAAAAGATATCTTTGTTAGTGACACTTCTGTATCCACAACTGGGACTAGCAAGTCATCCACATAGATACAAACGATAACTCCTCCATTATCAGTGAACTTCGTCTACACACACTTGTCCGTCTCGCTGATCCTGCGACAACTTTGACTAGATGACTTGTCAAACTTCTGCTGCCACATCATGGGAATTGCTTCAGGCCATATCGAGATATCACCAACTAGCAGACTGTCTTCAAACCTAAATGACAATAGTTCTTACTGTTGTCCGTGAATCTCTCATGTCTGTCTTCATCCAAGACTTGTTGTCTTCCCATCATCAGATAAATAATCAGCTTGTGAATAGCAACTACGAAAATCATCATCCTGATCTATGACACCATCAT
Organism: Iris macrosiphon; assembly: GCA_036927795.1. Classification (NCBI taxonomy): domain Eukaryota; kingdom Viridiplantae; phylum Streptophyta; class Magnoliopsida; order Asparagales; family Iridaceae; genus Iris; species Iris macrosiphon. The sequence goes on along the minus strand of JAYESA010000009.1, from coordinate 43,080,346 downwards.
CGATGTGCCAAAGAACTCAATCCCCTATTGTCTGAGAAAACCCCCTTGTCACGACCCGCACCCGAAAATCGGGCATGAGCCGTGGGTACGTCCAGCCTACGCCGTAGAATCGACGGTAGAACGCTGTAAAGGTCCGTTCTAGGTCAACCATATCTATCTATATCTCACAGAAAAATCTGACATGACCTCTCCAAAAGGAGGGCAACCACGCAATATATATATCAAAATCCTCTCCAAAAGGAGGGTAACCACGCAATATATATATCAATAATCTCAATCACAAAATCTAGAGGAAGAATATAAGCACGATATGATATAAACAAAAAAACAGAACCAAGAGAGCAAGACAATCCAAAATAATACAGTCCAAGGCCATAATAGCTACAACATCTCACAGCCACAAAAGAATAAGTACAATCATCCAAAATAAACCACTGGGAACAACCCAGAAAACCTACCTAGCTAACTAGGGCGCTAAAGGCGTCTTCTCGGCGCACTCCTCCTCGATCTCGGGGTCACAACCCTCGTCAACACCCGGCCCGTAGAACGTCGGGCAATAGTCCTCAGGATCCTCTGGAAAAAATATGCCCAGTCAGGACTGGAGCAAAGTACATAACTCTGAAAGCAACTCCAAATACATGGTAAGGTGTATATGACGAGCAATAGAAAAGTATACAAGATGCACAAGAAATAAATATATGCTGGAGTACAATAAGTAGCTGCAATGTAAACTGGAGAACGATACAAGTAGTGGAAAAGTAACTGCAGGTGAGAAACATGAATACTAGCTAAGTGCCTTGAGCACAAGTTCATTATGTGATCGGCTTAGGTTGCACATGAAAAACACTACGATAACTCCGTTATGCGTGAGTTGCATAACCGACATACACATGAATACTGTTTGGCTTTGATCACATAACCAACTCCTACTCCCCTCCCCCACTAATACCATTGGATCCAACCACAACACGCTACGTACATGATAATAGCTCGCGCACACGAAGGCAAGAGCACAATAAGCACATGATAGCACATGAGAATCAATACCCGAAGCACATGATGAAATACACGTGATAGAGTACCCGCTGAACACGGTAAGGGGGATAGCATCTCATGACGGGATCCACTAGTACCAGCTCGTGTAATAATGTGTCAGAATCAAGTATTACAGTTCTAGAATAGGTGATATAAACGCTATCATAAAATAAAAACTATCAGAGGTAGGTACTCGCCTGATGTCCCGAGCAACTGATGAGGATCGAGATTCGGACCGGTGTCACAAGGACCTATTACGAAAAGCAAGGATTAAACAGGGTTCTAAGTATTTAAACTGATATAAAATAATTAAAAACAGGCTTCTAGGGCTATTCTAGGTCGAACGGGTCAAACCGGTGAAAATTGGGTCAAAAAGTCAACCTGGGGTCTAAAAAGTCAACTCTAGGTCAAAACTAGGTCAAATGTTGACTTTTATGGTCAACGAGGACAATTATGGTCAAAGCTAGGTCAAACTAGGGTGCCCCTGAAATTCTAGGTCAAACCGAGCTCATTAAGCTACTAAACTCACAAACTCGCCTAATCGAGATACCGGATACCCTCGGTATCCGATACCTCGTCCTAGGCCACGCACCCCGCCTAAACCCGCTAAAACCTGTGCTAGCACGCGTAAATATATATACATAAACATATAAAAATTATTCCAAAATATATCCTAGGCTATTGCTCAAATACCCCGCTCGAAACTCAATACCTTGGATATCTCAAGGTATTGAGATACCGCTCTCAAACGCCTCTAACTAGTTATCTAGCTAATAATTATGTACCTAGTTATTAATCTAGGCTAGGAAATATATATATATCTATCCTATATTTACATATCTAAGTACCTATGTACATATATATATAGGTATCCACACACATATATGCAAATACCCATTTACCTTATCCATCACATAAATATATATATATATATATATATATATATATATATATATATATATATATATATATATATATATATATATATATATATATATATATATATATATATATATATATATATACTATCTAGATATCTCTAGGTATGCATATAACTATATGTATATAGATATCTATACTTTAGATAGATAACTACCGATCTACCTATGTATTACCTATCTAGTATCAATCTATCTAGTTATCTATCTAACTATCTAACTAGCTATCTTATTATCTATCTATCCTACTATCTATTCTATTATCTATCTATCTATAAATCTACTTATCTATCTATCAATCTATCATATATATATATATCTATCAACATATATATATATATATATATATATATATATATATATATATATATATATATATATATATATATATATATATATATATATATATATATATATATATATATATATATATATATATATCAATCTCTCTATCACAAAATCTAGAGGAAGAATATAAGCACGATATGATATAAACAAAGAAACAGAACCAAGAGAGCAAGACAATCCAAAATAATACAGTCCAAGGCCATAATAGCTACAACATCTCACAGCCACAAAAGAATAAGTACAATCATCCAAAATAAACCACTGGGAACAACCCAGAAAACCCACCTAGCTAACTAGGGCGCTAAAGGCGTCTCCTCGGCGCACTCCTCCTCGATCTCGGGGTCACAACCCTCATCAACACCCGGCCCGTAGAACGTCGGGCAATAGTCCTCAGGATCCTCTGGAAAAAATATGCCCAGTCAGGACTGGAGCGAAGTACATAACTCTGAAAGCAACTCCAAATACATGGTAAGGTGTATATGACGAGCAATAGAAAAGTATACAAGATGCACAGAAAATAAATATATGTTGGAGCACAATAAGTAGCTGCAATGTAAACTGGAGAACGATACAAGTAGTAAAAAAGTAACTGCAGGTGAGAAACATGAATACTAGCCAAGTGCCTTGAGCACAAGTTCGTTATGTGATCGGCTTAGGTTGCACATGAAAAATACTACGATAACTCTGTTATGCGTGAGTTGCATAACCGACATACACATGAATACTGTTTGGCTTTGATCACATAACCAACTCCTACTCCCTTCCTCCACTAATACCATTGGATCCAACCACAACACGCTACGTACATGATAATAGCTCACGCACACGAAGGCAAGAGCACAATAAGCACATGATAGCACATGAGAATCAATACCCGAAGCACATGATGAAATACACGTGATAGAGTACCCGCTGAACACGGTAAGGGGGATAGCATCTCATGACGGGATCCACTAGTACCAGCTCGTGTAATAATGTGTCAGAATCAAGTATTACAGTTCTAGAACAGGTGATATAATGGGCCACCACCAAAAATGTGTCACAACCCGCACCCGAAAATCGGGCATGAGCCGTGGGTACGTCCAGCCTACGCCGCAGAATCGGCGGTAGAACGCTGTAAAGGTCCGTTCTAGGTCAACCATATCTATCTATATCTCACAGAAAAATCTGGCATGACCTCTCCAAAAGGAGGGCAACCACGCAATATATATATCAAAATCTTCTCCAAAAGGAGGGCAACCACGCAATATATATATCAATAATCTCAATCACAAAATCTAGAGGAAGAATATAAGTACGATATGATATAAACAAAGAAACAGAACCAAGAGAGCAAGACAATCCAAAATAATACAGTCCAAGGCCATAATAACTACAACATCTCACAGCCACAAAAGAATAAGTACAATCATCCAAAATAAACCACTGGGAACAACCCAGAAAACCCACCTAGCTAACTAGGGCGCTAAAGGCGTCTCCTCGGCGCACTCCTCCTCGATCTCGGGGTCACAACCCTCGTCAACACCCGGCCCGTAGAACGTCGGGCAATAGTCCTCAGGATCCTCTGGAAAAAATATGCCCAGTCAGGACTGGAGCGAAGTACATAACTCTGAAAGCAACTCCAAATACATGGTAAGGTGTATATGACGAGCAATAGAAAAGTATACAAGATGCACAGGAAATAAATATATGCTGGAGCACAATAAGTAGCTGCAATGTAAACTGGAGAACGATACAAGTAGTGGAAAAGTAACTGCAGGTGAGAAACATGAATACTAGCTAAGTGCCTTGAGCACAAGTTCGTTATATGATCGGCTTAGGTTGCACATGAAAAACACTACGATAACTCCGTTATGCGTGAGTTGCATAACCGACATACACATGAATACTGTTTGTCTTTGATCACATAACCAACTCCTACTCCCTTCCCCAACTAATACCATTGGATCCAACCACAACACGCTACGTACATGATAATAGCTCGCGCACACGAAGGCGAGAGCACAATAAGCACATGATAGCACATGAGAATCTATACCCGAAGCACATGATGAAATACACGTGATAGAGTACCCGCTGAACACGGTAAGGGGGATAGCATCTCATGACGGGATCCACTAGTACCAGCTCGTGTAATAATGTGTCAGAATCAAGTATTACAGTTCTAGAACAGGTGATATAATGGGCCACCACCAAAAATGTGTCACAACCCGCACCCAAAAATCGGGCATGAGCCGTGGGTACATCCAGCCTACGTCGCAGAATCGGCGGTAGAACGCTGTAAAGGTCCTTTCTAAGTCAACCATATCTATCTATATCTCACAGAAAAATCCGGCATGACCTCTCCAAAAGGAGGGCAACCACGCAATATATATATCAAAATCCTCTCCAAAAGGAGGGCAACCACGCAATATATATATCAATAATCTCAATCACAAAATCTAGAGGAAGAATATAAGCACGATATGATATAAACAAAGAAACAGAACCAAGAGAGCAAGACAATCCAAAATAATACAGTCCAAGGCCATAATAGCTACAACATCTCACAGCCACAAAAGAATAAGTACAATCATCCAAAATAAACCACTGGGAACAACCCAGAAAACCTACCTAGCTAACTAGGGCGCTAAAGGCGTCTCCTCGGCGCACTCCTCCTCGATCTCGGGGTCACAACCATCATCAACACCCGGCCCGTAGAACGTCGGGCAATAGTCCTCAGGATCCTTTGGAAAAAATATGCCCAGTCAGGACTGGAGCGAAGTACATAACTCTGAAAGCAACTCCAAATACATGGTAAGGTGTATATGACGAGCAATAGAAAAGTATACAAGATGCACAGGAAATAAATATATGCTGGAGCACAATAAGTAGCTGCAATGTAAACTGGAGAACGATACAAGTAGTAAAAAAGTAACTGCAGGTGAGAAACATGAATACTAGCTAAGTACCTTGAGCACAAGTTCGTTATGTGATCGGCTTAGGTTGCACATAAAAAATACTACGATAACTCCGTTATGCATGAGTTGCATAATCGACATACACATGAATACTGTTTGGCTTTGATCACATAACCAACTCCTACTCCCCTCCCCCACTAATACCATTGGATCCAACCACAACACGCTACATACATGATAATAGCTCGCACACACGAAGGCGAGAGCATAATTAGCACATGATAGCACATGAGAATCAATACCCGAAGCACATGATGAAATACACGTGATAGAGTACCCGCTGAACACGGTAAGGGGGATAGCATCTCATGACGGGATCCACTAGTACCAGCTCGTGTAATAATGTGTCAGAATCAAGTATTACAGTTCTAGAACAGGTGATATAAATGCTATCATGAAATAAAAACTATCACCCCTAGGCAGATAGCGTTGTCTTAAACTCAAATGTTCTGTCTGCTTTCATCTTCATCGACTTGAAGATCTGATAAGCATCTGATTGGTTTAGCTCCTTCAGGCAGATTGACCAATACCCAAGTGTGGTTGGAGGTTATTGAGTCATACTCATTATTTATAGCCTCCCTCCAGAAGACAACATCTCCGATCTTCATCGCCTCATCATAGGTAAGCGGATCTGCTTCCACATGATAGGTGGCAAAATCTTCTTCAAAGTCCTCCACTCTCCTCACTTGCTTAGACACCGGCTCTGTGAGTTCTAGTTCGATCGTTGTCGTTGGGATAACTTCTTCTTAGACTACATCTTCGTTGGAAGCTTCAGCCTCCTGTGCAACCACACTATTTTTTAAACTATTCGCGATAACAATGTTCTTGTTCCTTACAAATTTATCTTCGAGGAATTCTGCGTCGCGAGATTCAATGATATAATTTAATTCAATATCAAGAATATTCGAGCATTACTCTTCTCAGCATCACCCTGAAAGATTGTCTTCGTAGTCCTCGATTCCAGCTTCTGAATTTTTAATTCCGGACGTCAGACACCCCCGCACTTGAATAACGTTCAAGTTGGGTCTGACTCTGAACCAAAGTTCCTGAGGAGTGACATCGAAAGTTGCGTATGGCACTCTGTTCAGAATGAACGTAGCCGTCAGCACAACTTCTCTCCATAAGTAGTTTGGAAGCCCGTAGTCAATAGTATTGAGTTCATCATCTCTGTCAACGTCATGTTCTTCCTTTCAACTACTACATTTCATTGAGAAGAATACGGAGCAGTTGTCTCATTGATAATTCTATTTTCTTTGTAGAATGATGCAAATTTATTAGACCTATACTCTCCGCCTAGATCACTTTTGAGTCTCTTGAGTTGTTGCCCCATTTGAAGTTCAGCCTCAACCCTGAAATTCTTGAACTTCTCGAATGCTTCATCTTTTAACTTGAGCAGATAGACGAATGCGTACTTCGAGTAGTCATCGATGAAAGTAATGAAGTACTTCCTTTTGGCCTTTGTGGAGAATTGCTTGAAGTCACAGATTTCTGAGTAAACCAACTCCAGAAGATCTATACTTCGGTTTACCCATTTGAACAATTTTCTTGTGATATTTGTCTGCGCACAGACCTTACACTTCTCCACCTTCTTACCTCCATATTTGGAGATAAAGCTTAGACTAGAAATCTGGCAGTACGAAGTACATGTCCTAGTCTGGGGTCCCACAACTCTTACAATGAGACTTTAGTCATAAGCAGAAGCTCGAACATCCATTTGAAACTGAATACCTTGTTTCAAAGTATGTCTCCTGCCAAGATATCACCATCTGGCAAATATGGATGTTCACTCTCAAGTCTGCAACAGACTTCCTGAGATCAGGTCCTTGATAATCACTGGTACGTTGCTATACGCACTCCTTTGACTCTAAATTCTCAAAGTTCAGAACCATTGTTCCAATCCCCAGATCATGTGCTTGATCCTTGCTTACCATCAAGACCTTCACCACTGAAAGGCTCGACCTTGATCAACAGCTCTTCCTAAAGTACATGTGGCTAGATGCACCAGTTTTTATCTACTGGCTAGCAACCACGCCATAGGACTTAACATGTGCAATCGGTAACAACCTATTTTTTTAAAAAAATTAAAATAAATTTCTGGATTTTTCTATGATTTTTTTATTTATTATTATAAATGTCCTTCAGGGATTAATATTTTTATGTATTAAATTAAGTATTAAAATATTATAAAAATATATTTTTTTGTGTATAATTAATTATTGGATGTTGTGTAATTTTTTTTGGAATTTATTATGCACAAAAACTATTTTTAAATAGCTTAAAGCATCGTTTTAATTAAACCAGAACAAACCCACTTGAACCGAACCAAATCGAACCCAACCCAATCCGAACCCAACTAAACCCAACCCGTCCTAACGGGTCGGATCCTACCTGACCCGACCCGTACTCGTCCCGACCCGCTCCACTAATCCTCACACCCACGATCCCCCCCGAAACCCCCTGTCGACGCCCCGACTTCGCTGCCGACCACCCCACGACCCCCGCCCCGACTCTGCCGCGATACCCCATGACCCACCCGAAACCCTCGGCAACCGCCAACTTGAACCGAACCAAATCGAACCTAACCCAATCCGAACCCAACTAAACCAAACCCGTCCTAACGGGTCGGATCCTACCTGACCCGACCCGTACTCGTCCCGACCCGCTCCACTAATCCTCACACCCACGATCCCCCCCGAAACCCCCGCCCCGACTCTCCCCACAACCGCCTCCCCTTCCCCCTATTTAAATCCCCGGCAGCCCCTCATGACCACCGCCAACTTCTTCTTCTCCGACTCCGGCACCCCGACGCCCCGTCGACTTCCCCGACTGCCGACGACCCACCACGACCCCCCAGCAGCCACCAGCAGCTACAGCAGCCGCAGCCGCCGTGCCGCCCCCTTTCACGAACCGCAGCGAGGTACCTATCTTCCCAGTCTCGTATCTCCTTGTGCATAGATCCAAATTTCGTTCTGTCGAATCCTATGCGAAGATCACTTAACCCTCTCAAACCTCGTACAATTCGTTCGGGATATCGCGTCATGTGTCGGTCGCAAACCGCGACGCAAAAAACAGAAAAAATAACCCATATTTCTGTAAATCATAAACCGTCCCGAACTCACAAGTTCATGGCCAATTTACTCCCAACATGTTTATTATTTCTAAATTCTGTTTAAACATTTAATTAGACAACCTAACCGAGATTAAGACCCTGTAATTAGTTTAATTTAATTTGATGTGTGCTGTATTTTATTCGCGGGTAAAGTTGACAAAAAACTTGGTTTTTAAAATCTAATTTTTTTTCGAAACTGGGTGCGTCCCGCTAAACGAGGCGACTTGGTCGCATGCGAATTTCATCGAAAGATGCGCATCGTCAATACGGACATGTGAGATTTGGTGGAAGTTTATTTGGATGTGCGTGCACACCGAAATCAACGCGTATCCGTCAAAATTATCCCGTATCGGGTCTGTTTTGAAACTCGCTGTAACTTCATGTGTGCTTGTCATTTCACAATAAAACTTGTGCTATTGGATTTGTAGCATTACGTTGAAAGGAGCGAAGGAAAAGAATCTCTCCGTGAAAAGGGCGAGTCCTCCAAAGACAAAGAAGTCTGTGACCCAAGTTTGGTTCGATTCTGAGAACGTTGACGAAACCCCATATCGTGGGCCCCACGGCTCCACTTGACGGGCGATTTTGTGATCGGCTCATCGAAATCCAGTTCTGGATATTCTGTTGGGTTCGTATCATCGTTCTAGACTTGTAGACACTAAGTTTGACAAATTTGGAGAACTTTATCACTGGCACATTTTTCGGTGCGAAGTGGGCCACATGTAGACCCCACTTTGACCAGAAACTGTCATTTCTGTCCCTGTGTCTAAATTGGATTTATGGATAGTCAATCCTAGCTATTCATGTCTTCTGAGAGTGATAGTAATATTTGTTTCAATATCCGAAGGCATTTCTGGAGATTTCACATACACCGGAGCAACTGAAGGAATTCAAACCCCAGGAAAGTGTACCTTGCCAACTTGCTATCACGCTCCAGTCCCAAAATACGTAGGACTAGAAACACATAAGCATGCCAGCCGTATGTATATGTGTCATGCCCCAGTCCCAAAATATCGAGGGACTAGACACGTGGCAATGGCCAGCAGCACGCACCGATGGACAAACCAAATTTAATGGATCCATCGGGGCATGCTTAAGCTGTAATATAACAATAAGTAGGTCCAATGATAAATGTCAAGTATCTAGATCTCATCCAACAGAACAGTATAAGAACTAAATAGCAAACTGGAATAACTGCTGGAAGTCAAGTTACTGTCGAATATCCAACAAGAAATAATACTGAGTCGGGTGGAGACAAATCCACTACCGATAAATGGAAAAACAGAGACAAGAAAATATAACTAAAATATGCTAGAAAGTAACTAAGTATAAGCAAGGCCATCAACTGCTATCGTACCCTCGTCTGGTGTCGATCCGTAAGCTGCGGGTACTCCTCGTCTGCTAAATCTGGAGAACAAAACCAGGTCCTCAGGGGACATAGCAAGATACAAAAGAATACGAGCCAAAATACAGTAAATGAACATGCAAGATAGAGAAGAAAGTAAACACAAGCAAATAAGATACGAGAAATCACTACATCTAAGACGGTGGCATGCCAATGATGCTATCAAACATGACTACAAGCAATCGGGGTAACCTCATCTCAATGGAAGATCACGATCCTATAGAAAGTAGTCCAATGGGGACTCCCAATCTATAGTATAGCTCTTTCGCAGCCCAACGGGAGCTCACGAATGAGGTGGTCAAATGAACAAGTCTCTATTGCAGCACAATGAGTACTCACAATCGAGAATGCTCAAGTGTAGTCAATGCCCAATAACAATCATCTAGGAACTAAGAAATCAGTCGAGTCAACTCAAGGAACGTAGAGTAAACATATACCATCACAATATATCTAAGGAACAATTAGTGATCCATGGAAGAGAGCAAATAATGTAAATGCACGTAAAACAAAAAAATAAGACTAGAGCAGCAAGAATAATTCAATATGAACAACGCATCCAAAAACTATATATGACAAGAAATAACAGCTGAAAAGGGAAGCATGCAAATAGTGTGCAAGAGTCTTGCACGACAATGTATAAATATGTCAAGGAAATAAGTAGCAAAACTGCAGGGTTTGGCAAGGTATACTTGCCTGGGGTCCTGGCTCCAACTGTAGCTCTGGTCTCAGTGTGATCTGCATGTACTACTCCGGTTGCTGAAATAAACATTACCATTAGATTCAAAAAATATCAAATAGCTAGAAACGTCTGTCCTTGAGTCCAATTTGGACACAAGGGCAAAAATGATATTTTTGGATCAAAGCGGGGTCCACATATGGGCCACTTTGCACCGAAAAATGTGTCAGGGTCAAAGGTCTCCAAATTTGCCAAACTTAGTGTCAACAGGTCAGGAACAATGATACGAACCCAACAGAACTTCCAGAATTGGATTCCGATGAGCCGATCACAAAATCGCCCGTCGAATGGAGCCTGTGGGGCGCACGACACGCGATTTCGTCAACGTTCTCAGAATCGAACCAAACTTGGGTCACAGGACCAGCGTATTGCTACGAGTCCGATGGCATAAGTTTCTTTTCGATCCGACGTGTGTACACAAAGTTAGAAAGCATTTCAGAACTGACGGATATGGGACGGTGTCCGCGGATACGCGTTGATTCCGGTGTGCACGCACACCCGAATCGACTTCTGCAAAATCCCACACGTCCGTATCAACGACGCGCACGTATCGGTGAAGACCGTACGCGACCAAGTCGTCCCGTTTGGCGGGGCGTACTCAGTTCCGGGGTGAATCAGGGCGTTATTTTTCCTATTTTTGGATCGCGGTTAGCAATCGCCATAGGACGCGATGCACCGAGCGGGTTGCACGGGCACCGAGAGGGTCACGCAGGGTTCGCGATGCAATAAACGGAATCAAAAACGGGGCAGCGAGGAGAGAGAAATGGATACCTGAACAGGGCTCAAAAAACCAAAATTTTTCGTGTCCGACACGACGCGAAGGAGCCGTGTCCGACCGAATCCAACCCTAGGGTTAGGGTTCTGGCCGGAGCTGGGCGGCGCTGCGGCGGGGGAGGCCGGCCGGAGGGGGCTAGGGCGGCGCCGACGATGTTGGGCGGAGGCGCGCTGCAGCGGCCGGAGGCGGAGCACGGCGACCGGAGGGGGCTCGGGGTCGGGTTTTGTCGAGGGAGAAGGAGGAGGAGGAGGAAGGGAAGATGGCCGGAGGAAGCTGGCGAGGGAGGGGCACGGCGGGGGGGGGAACGGTGGCGGCGTCTCGGCGAAGGGAGGCGGTCGGACGGAGCTGCGGCACGGCGGGGAGGAGGAGGTCTGGCCGGAGGGGAAGAGGATTGGGGGATTTATAGGGGAAGCTAGGCGGGGGGGGTCGGCCGGGAGAGGCGGAGGAGGGGCCGACAGTTGCGGGGACGTGGCGGGGTCGCGGGGGAGCGGGCCGGGCGGAGCGACGAGGGCTCCGGCGGCGGATGCGGAGGGATCGACCGGGTCGCAGGCGAGTGGGGGAGAGGGAAACGGGTTCGGGCGCGGGTCGGGTTCGGTCGGGCGTACCCGACCCGCTAGGCGGGTTGGACCGGTCCGGTCTAGCTGAACCGGGTTCGGCCGGTTCAGTCTGGTTTGAACCCGGTTCAGTCCGGTCTATCTGGGTATTTTAATTATTTAAAAATGGTTTTTGGCCTTAAAAATGTTTTCAGGGTCCAATAAATTCTCAGAAAATTACCCTAAGTCCAGTATTTTATTTTACACCATAAAATATTATTTTTATAATATTTTAATAGTAATTAACAAAAAATAAAAATCATTTAATTATCAAGAGCCTAGGTTTTAATTACAGAAAAATCCCAAAAAATTCCAGAAAATTGTGAAAAGTCCAAATTAATAATTCCTGAAAATCAGGGGCCTTACAATATGGCAACTCCAATATATGGATATATCATAATACACATGTACACTGTATTATGAATATTAACTCACATGTGGTATATCTATATTGTCACAAGTCACAGGACATAACTAGATCTCATCCACAGAATCAAATAACCAATCAACTATATAACTGAATCAAGTATAAAATGCTTGATAATAACAAGTAGTTGGGTGGAGACAAATCCACTACCAACTAGAATATAAGAGAAACCACGTAGTGTACATCTAATGAACAATGAGACTCGAAGAGAAGACCTCCTCGAAAGAGATAAGTAGCAAGTCCTGATCCGTGCTCTTGCGAATAGTCAAGATCGTCTACTCCTGAAAAGGGACCAGGTCCTCAGAGGGACGTAACAAGATACATAGAAGCATGTCAATTGAATACAGTAAAACATGCATAATAGACATAAAATATATAAGTACGCTATACAAGATAATCTATATAAAATGCATAATGAGGACAACCTTTCAACGTATGGGCATGGGTAGGCTACTCTATCTAATCTCACAACTCGCACACACGTCAGGAACATCAGAAATCGACATATCGCGAGGGTAGCAACCAGCGTGACACCAAAAATCGATATATCGTGAGGGTAGCGACCAGTGCGACACAACTACCATAGTGCGTGCTAGTTTCTACGTTTTACCAAAGTGGTCATAGCCCATACGCCTACTGATTGTTCTCCCCTCCCATGATACTTTGTGTCAAGTGTGTGTCAACATATATATAGTATATAATTATAACTGAAAAAAATACATATATAATGAATATATAAAATATGATAAGCATTGAAAAGTACTTTAAACAATTTGGCAAGGTATCTTGCCTGGCAAGAAAGCTGCAAAGTGTAAGCGTCCAGACATCAGGCACAATGGATCAGAAACTATGACATCAGAATGAACGTCACCGGATGCTGAAATAAATATCATCAATGTTCCCAGAATAAGCGAGACAGCTAAAAAATACTACCCTTTCGTCCAGTTTGGACACAGGGGCAAAACAATAATTTTGGGTTAAAGCGGGTCAACATGTGGGTCACTTTGCAATAAAACGTGTGCCAGAGGCAAATGTCTCTAAATGGGACAAATTATAGGTCAAACAAATTCTAAATGACGATACGAACTCAACGGTATGTCCAATTTTGAATTCTGGTGAGCCGATCACAAATTCGCTCTAAAAGTCAACCGTGGGGCCCACAAATAGGCGACTTGGTCAACTGTCTCAGAATTGCGTAAAACTTGGGTCACAGGACCAGCGTGATATCACGAATCCAATGGTGCAAGTTTTATCGTATTCCGACGAGCGTACACTAAATAGTGCAGTATTTTATAAAAGTTGCGATATAGGAACTTTTTACGGATACGTATTGATTCCGACGCGCACACACGTCCAAATCAGTTTTTGCGAAAGTCCACACATCAGGATATATCATACGCACCTTTTGGTACAATTGGTACACGATGAGGTAGTCCCGTTTGGCAGGGCGCACTCCGTATTACAAAATTTTAATTTAAAAAAATTAAGTTTTTGGTCGTTTTGGAGGTCGAATAATTTTACACATAGAACAGATTAACAAAAACTAAAAGAACAAAAAAATCGGTTATATTGGGAAGAAACATCCTTTAATTAGTTTTCAAAAATAATAAACAGATTGGCGGCAAATTGGGTGTGAACATGGGATTTTTGAGTTGAAATTCTGGACTATTTTGGTCAGTTTTTCGGTCATTTTCCGATCAATTTTTTGACCAATCCGGAACACGAAAACTCGTCCCGCTTGAATAAAAATCATAGAGGGTTATGTTGTGAACGTTTATGAATAAACTGCACACAAAAAGGATCACAGATGAAGGAGATACATCACCTTGAAGATGGGGTCGGAGTGGTGTTGTTGTGCACTTGCGGGCGCGCGCGCGGGCTGCCGTGGCGGTCGCCGGCGGTGGCGGCAGCTGCAGTCGGCCGGCGACGGCGAGCTGCGGTGTCGGGGGGGGGGGGGGGGGTCGGAGGTCGGCCGGCGGCTGAGGTAGGGTTTAGGGTTTAGGGTTTGGTTGGATTTTAGATGGTTTGGTTTTGTATATGTATATATATGTATATATCTATATAGGAAGGAGAGAGAGTTGGAGAGTTGGGTTTGCTCGGGGGGATGTCCGTTGGGTTGCTGGGGATGGGTCTGCTAGTGGTTTTAGGAATAGGAAGTAGTTGTTAGTTTGTTTAGGTTTAATTTTAGGTTTTATAATAGGTTTTGTTTTTTCTTTTCTTTTCTTTTCTTTTCTTTTCCTTTTCTTTTACTTTTTCTTTTGTTTTTGTTTTTGTTTTTGTTTTCTTTTGTTTTCTATTATTATTATTATTATTATTATTATTATTATTATTATTATTATTATTATTATTATTATTATTATTAACCATATATCTATTTATATATATTTATATATATATATATAAGGTTAAGAAAATCCAAAATAATATTTGCACACACAAAATAAATTCTAGAAAAATATTTTGTAAGGCTTTAATAAATTCTACACTCAAAATACTTTATAAAATATTTTATAATTAATAATTAGATATTTATCTAGTTATAATAGATCAAATAATTATATTATCTAATTAACTAAGAAAATAATTAAATGGTTATCCACAAAATAGGTAATAGTAAATAATGTGCACATTTTATAAAAGGAGAAAAATGCCTAACTTGGCACGGAAAATTATGGGATGCTAATTGTAGAAAAGTTGGGATAGAAAAAAAACAACCAAAAATAAATTATATATATAAATCTAAATATTTAACAATCAATCTACGGTCGTTACACTAATGTCATACTAATGCCAAGGGGTCGAATTCTTGTGCCACGAAAAGATCCTACAGGTAGTGTCTCTTGTGTGGGCTACTTCCTATGATGGACGATACAGATTTTGGAGCCATCATATATTATTAATGTCCAAACCATGGTAAAGTGTCCTAATAAAATTATTAGATTTTAATTGATAAAAAAAATCTAAGACAAATACAAGAAATTCAAATTACACACGAGATACCTATTTTTGGGTGAGGGGGTTTACAATCTACCCAACTTAAAAAAAATCGTCCTCGAAATTAAAAATAAGGCATGATATGCTAAATTCTTCACATTCGTATATAAGGCAAGTCAATCGCAATATCTTCCAAAATTTAAATAACCACTGTTTAAATCAAAATTCAACCAGTCGTAATCTCTTCTCGATTTTTTTTAAATAATCACATCCAAATTTAAGTTAAATCTATATGACATCTTCAAGATTTAAATAATCCACATCAAATTTTACATCACGATCCCCAACTATCATAATCTCCTGTAGACTTGAACAATAAACAATTCTAATCAAATCTTATTCCTATTCTCAACTTAAGAATTTCGTACTCTTCAAATTTTAAACTCAATTTTCATACTCAACATTTTAAATAGGTGATCCAACAATCAAAATTTAACTTTTAATTCGAATCATCAAATTATAAAATTTTAAATCTAATTCACCAATTGTTCAAGTCTAAAATTATATTTTTATCCTCAAAATTTAAATCGATAATTCAACCTTCAATATTCAAAATTTAAATTATGTGCTCAGAGTATAAATATTTGGTCCGCAATATCAAGATTTCAAGATTCTTTGAATCCTCATCATCTTAATCATTCTTCTAAAAATTCTCAAAATTAAAATGACTTATATCTCCTAATCTAATCTTACTTAATCACAATCTAAAATAATTTACCTTAAGTTGACAATGCAACTCCTACCCAACTTAAAATTTATCCATCTATCACATAAGGCTATACATTTAAGAAAGGCTTTCTCAAATCATTTAATCGTGTTATTCAATCCTCAAAAGTTTTTCACACGCTCACATTAGTACAGTTATGTACTTGATATGATATGCTCTAACATATCTAGAGGGCAAATATATTCGTCTACTAGTCAACTATATATCTCAATCCACATAAGTAGTCATGCGAAGGGCGAACCAAGCGCACTAAGGTTGATCAGACCGTAATACACTGATTCTGAAATGTATTAGTGTGTCGACCCAATAATACATATGTAAATCCCCTGATTTTTTTCAGAATTTATAAAACGGATTTTCAGAATTTTTTGGGATTTTTCGGTAATTTTTAATAATTAAAATCAAGATATTTTTGGAAATAAATAAAATTAAATGCTTTTAAACAATATTAAAATATTATAAAAATAATATTTTTTGGTGTAAAATAAAATATTGGACATAGGGTATTTTTTCTGGGATTTATTGGACCCCGAAAATATTTTTAAAGACCTAAAACCCTATTTTTAAATTAAAACCAAATAAACCGGGTTGAACCGGACTCAAACCGGGTTGAACCGGCCTGAACCCGGTCCAACCGAACCGGACTGGACCGCCCACCCTAACGGGTCGGGTCCTACCCAAACCCGACCCGACCCGACCCGAACCCTCACCCGCTCACCGGCACGAACCCCGCGCCTCGCCCGGCCACGCAACCGCCCGCGTCTTCCGGCGCCTCGCCCGCGCCCCGCCCGGCCACGACGCCACATCTCCGCCCCGCCAGCGCCCCTCGGCCATGATCCCCCTCTCCTCCACCTCGCCCGGCGCCACCCCTCCGCCTCCAGCCCTATTTAAACCCTCCCCCGGTCATCCCCTCCGCCACCACCACGAATCCCCATCGCCCCGCTGCCCCGCCACCGCCTCCAGCCCTCGCCGCCTCGCCGTCCTAGCTGCCTCGCCGTCCTAGCCCTCGCCGTCCTAGCCGGCTCGCCGCCTCCAGCCCTCGCCGCCTCGCCGTCCTCGCCCTCGCCAGCCCCCGCCCCCTCCGACCAGCAGCAGCAACAACAGCCGCCCTGGCCCCGGCGACGTCTCCACGCGATCCGTCGCCTCCGACGACGCCACCCCACAGCCGCTCCGGCCTCCCTCCGGCCAGATCTGTCGTCTCCGGCGACGAACCCTAACCCTAGGCACTGTTCGGTGCTTCGTGTCGCCGTGTCATGTCGACTCGCGGACACGAAGAAATCCCGTTCTGCGGAGCCCTGTTCAGGTAGCTTTTTATCTCTCCTCGCTGCCCCATTTTTGATTCCGTCTATTGCAACGCGAACCCTGCGTGACCCTCTCGATGCCCGTGCAACCTGCTCGGTGTGTCGCGTCCTGTGGCGATAGCGAACCGTGATCCAAAAATAGAAAAATAAATACCCTATTTTCCCCCGGAACTGAGTGTGCCCCGCCAAACGGAAAGACTTGGTCGCGTGCGGTCTTTACCAAAAGGTGCGCACCGTTGATACGGACGTGCGGGATTTCACAGAAGTTGATTTGGATGTGCGTGCACACCGAAATCAACGCGTATCCGCCGACAACGCCCCGTATCTGCCTGTTCTGAAACTCGTTGTCACTTTGTGTACACATGTCGGATTGAAACAAAACTTATGCCATCGGACTCGTAGCAATACGTTGGTCCTGTGACCCAAGTTTGGTTCGATTCTGAGAACGTTGACAAAATCGTGTATCGTGGGCCCCACAACTCCACTTGACGGGCGATTTTGTGATCGGCTCATCGGAATCCAATTCTGAAAGTTCCGTTGGGTTCGTATCATCGTTCTGGACTTGTTGACACTATGTTTGATAATTTTGGAGACCTTTGTCCCTGACACATTTTTCGGTGCGAAGCGGGCCACATGTGGACCCCGCTTTGACCCAAAATTATCGTTTTTGCCCTTGTGTCCAAATTGGACTCAAGGACAGGCGATACTAGATATTTGATATTTTCTGAGCATGATGGTAATATTTGTTTCAGCATCCGGAGACGTTCCTGGAGATTTCACGAATACCAGAGCCGCAGTTGGAAACCAAACACCAGGCAAGTGTACATTGCCAAAACTTGCAGTTCTTGTTACATATTTTTCTTGACTTATTTATCTGTTGTACATGCTTGACCTTGGACCGTGTGACTTTACTTAGCGTCCGATTGATAGTCGAGTGCCAACACTGTACGCAGAGTTGTGTAAAGTCACCTAGACATGGATACTGAGACCCTATACTTCTCGTGCTTGCATTATCAAGTATATCATAACCCAGGACACTTGATACTATTCATGAGACAGAGTCTTCTTGAGATATTCATGGTGATTCTGTATAGGATACATGTTACATGACCTATTCTTTTGCTTAGATATTACAGGACTGGTTGCATTAGATATGATCCTGCATGGCATAGACATGAGACATTGTGGACATGAGACGTATGATTACATTGGGTGGGAAGAGACACACAGGCTACAGGTTGATTATATTATGCCGGCGTCTTAGTCTCTCTCCGAGCTAGACAACTACATGATATCACTGCTACCGGCTCCCCGACACAGAGCTTGTAGTGGTCTCAGCCTGAGTTCTAGTGATGCTCTCATCTTGTATATCACTTAGCTGGTTATATAGATTACCCTGTTTACTCATTTATTTTCTGTACTGCATTTATTTTGGCATAATTTATTCTTGTACCTTGCTATGTCCCCTGAGGACCTGGATCCGGATTATGTCCCCAGGTAGAGCAAACAAGATCGATCCCGAGGTATACAGGACAGGAGCATTAGCAGGAGCAGGAACAGGAGCAGGCACTGGAGCAGTACCCGATCCAGTAGGGAGTGATCACCGAGTATATTATCTTAGTATATGCTTTATCCATACTTAGTATTTGCTGTTGTTATCTTTATTTTTGTATCTTGATAATGTATCAGACTCATTATCGGGATATTTCTTGAGTTTATATTTTATTGAGATTGATCTTTCTTTATGATTCTGATATTGTTGTATTCATTTATGTGGATGAGATTAGTATATCTAGACCCTTATTATTGTATTACAGCTTAAGTGCGCCCCGATGGATCCATTAAATTGGATTTGTCCATCGGTGTGTGCTGCTGGCCATTGCCACGTGTCTAGTCCCTCGATATTTTGGGACTAGGGCGTGACAACATATGTCATGAACAAGCTCAATAAAAGAATAAGCTTGCAAAACTAGGCTGTAACAGCAGCATAAGTCGTGGTAGTACAGAAATATAAATACATTGGATTATGATGAAAGAAGGTACACAATAATTCAAGTTCATAAAGAAGATAAGACTCTACAATCTCTACAATTGCCATAATGACTCCTTGTCTAAGTCGCTAGTCGGCCCAAATAGGAGTATAGCCTCTAAGTTCTACAGTCTGAATAAACATTATCTTCTTATGCAAGTCTATAGTTGACGTCATTCAATTACACCTCATAAGTGGGTTAAGAGGACTATGTGATACTAGGTTATGAGGCATACTACCCAACCTAAAAGAATTAACTAATACTGTAAATGTCTTAAAGGATTTCTACAAAATAATATTGTCCTTGTAAATAAAGTATAAACTCTTATTGAAGTATATGCAAAAAAGATCTTGGTACCTATTAGGGTATCCTATTGTATTATATAGGTAACGACCATCTTAAGTCTTAATCATTGTGCTTATAGAACAAAAAGATTAATGGTAAGAATGGAGAAGTGACTAGCCCTCAAGTGAGAGATGATATAACTTGTATTGAGTTATGGATACAAATTACGTGATCTACAACTAGAGGATAATCATCACAATCTAAATGAACAACTCAACTATCAGATTCTAACTACAAGGCACATAATTCAAAATTCAAGATTACAACTATAACCCTAGCAAGCTATATATCCTAATCATAAAATAAAGTCACTTGGCCTATAATCAGAAAGGTTATGTAGCACGAATTAAAAGATGAAGAATAGAAGAACATAATTAGTCGTCGCACAACTAGCGAACGTTAGGGTTTCAGAGGAACAAGATATAAAATTAAAATAGAGGGACTCTAGATGGTTTTCTAAGGGGGAGTGGTATGCTAGTTGCTATGTTTGATGTATGATCAAGGAAAAAGTGTTGATTACATTCCTCTTGGCTTCCTAAGGTACTTGTTCTGCTAATATTAAGACAATAGGCTAAAGTTATAGTTCTAATACTATCTTACTATGTTAGTTAGGTTTAGTCCGAATATTCAATCTTGGATTTCTATTGGTTCCTCAATACTAGGGTCAAACAATATGGTCAAACTTCTAACTAACTCTAGTAGTATCTATACTACTCTCAAGTCCTTCATAAACATATCAAGGGATAATGGTAAGTTAATTTACAGGTAAGGGATGCTAGGCTTTATTAGATATTCTAAACAGTGATGTGTCAATATTCTAGTGGGATTCTTAGTAGGAATGTTACTCTAATTATTATCCTAATAACAAGGATTCTTATATTCTAGCAGAAGGCTACAATCAATGAACTATTAGGGAAGCACATGAATCAAGCAGGATGCAGTTATTCAAATAGAACAGATTGGAAGGAAGATGAGTCATAGTCAAATGTGGATGAGATCCTATACTCTAATCTTATGTGCAGGCTTGCTCGGTACAGTAACGTAACCAAGACAATATGCTCTCGACCTGCATGGGCCACCACTAAAAACATGTCACGTCCCAGTCCCAAAATACGTAGGACTAGGACATGTAAACATGCCAGCCGCATGTATATGGAGACTCCAATGTATGGAAACCATAACACATGCGTACGCTATATTATGAACATTAATTCACAAGTGGTATAACTATCACAAGTCACGGGGCATAATCTAAATCTCATCCACAGAAAATCAAATAGAAATAAATAACCAATAACCAAGTAACTAAATCTCAATATGAAGTATCTAAGGATGACAGTCGGATGGAGACAAATCCACTACCGAACTAGAATATAAAAGCAACACAATATAAGTAAAACAACTAGCAATCACTGAGACTCGAAGAGAAGACCTCCTCGAAATATAAGTAACCAGTCCGGATCTGCGCTCCTGCGAATACTCATGAACATCTACACCTGGAAAGGGACCAGGTCCTCAGAGGGACATAACAAGATACATAGAAGTATGCCAATAAAGTACTGAAATAAATATCCAATGGTCGTCTAACCGTCTAAGTGAATGCAGTTTAAGAACAACTTTCTAACAAGTGGGCTATCTGGCCATAAATAGGATTGGCATGACTCTCTCGGAGAATCAGGGGCCTACAAAGCATGTCATTTTTGAACGGCAGAGGCCACCAGTAATATATAGGGGTCATCACCGCCCGTATCTCCGGTGGAGCGTCCCGGTTACAAAAAAGAAAGTGCAAAGGAGCCCAAATGCCTTAATTGTTGTTCTTCCCATCCCATGCTCTAAGCATGTCACATCCATGATACGATAATACCTCTAATAACTGCCAAGTCTCCTAGCATGCAAAGTTTCTATCGACAGTTATTCCCTATCGCACGTCCCATACGTACAGGAGGCCAACCCAGTACGCGAGTCCGTGTCCTACATGAGACTCGCACTCGTGTAAAAATAGCTGTATCACGGCTAATGAAACCTAATGATGCTTCATGATAATGGGGCGATCTCATAAACAAGGTCAATGCATATACATAATAAAAATATATCACGACGACACCGTTGTTGCACCCAAGTTTCCTTGGACGCGCAGTTTATTTAGCAGTTAAAATATATGAACTAAATGACAGAAATAAAAATTCATGCAACATATGGAATATGAATAACAGTATAATGGCAAGGTATACTTGCCTGGCAAAAAACTGCGTAGTACCAATAACCTGATCCCAAAGTCGCGCAGATCAATCCAATATCCTATATACATATAATATAATACAATACAATATCAGTCATTATACTAGCACATACACAACCATATCTACACTGGACTCGGAGGGTACACTAGGGGTGACACTAGTCAACTAGCAGGGTCAAATGCGCGTCTAGTTACGCGGGTGTCACGTCTTCAAATATTGTGCACAATTAGACAGTCAAACTAACACATCTATTGCCAGTACGTCAGTGTACACGAGGCATTCAATTCCCTAATATTCAGGTCACCAAGTCATATGAAAATATGCGAACAAAATCTACGGTGTCCTAGGGTCGTACACATATATAGTCATAATTATTATTTAGCATTTAATTAACTACTTTTATATATATATATATATATATATATATATATATATATTTATATATATATATTTATATAACAATATGTCACGCCCCAGTCCCAAAATACCGAGGGACTGGATGCGTGATTATGGCCAGCAGCACACACCGATAGACAAACCCAATTTAATGGATCCATCGGAGTGTACTTAAGCTGTATTATACAAGTCAGGGTTTACTAATCTCATCCACAAATTAAAGATAGCAATATCAGCATAATGAAAGATCTACACAATATCCAGGCAAAGTAAATAAATCGGAGAACAATCCGATATTAAGTCTGTTACACAAGTTCTCAAAGACAGGAATTTAAGAGTTTAATTAAACAGGAAATAAAGAGTTTAATGAAACAGGAAAATAAAGACTAAATGACTGAGCATGGTGAAGCAGTTGTTCAGGAGAAGTCCTCAGCGGTCACCTCGTCCTCAGGTTCAGGTACTGCTCCAAGTAGTGCCCCTGTTCCGTATACCTCAGGGTAGATCTCGTCTGCTATAACTGGAGAACAAAACCAGGTCCTCAGCGGGACGTAACAAGGTACAGAAGAATACGAGCCATAATACAGTGAATGAGCATGCAAGTCAATCAAAATGTTAAACATAAGAGAAGCACAATAAATTAATAAGTCTAAGACAGTGGCATGCCGATGTTGCTATCAAACAAATCCGGGTAAATAATTAAACTAGCTAAGTGATCATGCAATTGAGAGTTATTATTCATACTCAGGCTGAGACTACTACAGGATCGGTGACAAGAAACCATAGCAGTGTTTTCTCGAGGGCCAGTACAGGTGCCAAAGCTCTGTGTCAGAGACTAGGACACTTCCAGATAACCAGATATATATAATATAATCAGCCTTGATATGGTAATACTCTCCCCACCCAATGAAATCTCACGTCACAGTTCTCAATGTTCATGTTACGCAAGATTAGAACTAATGCAGCTAGTCAGGATAAAACATAAAGCTCAAGTTATGAAATCTATATCCTAAACAAAATCCCCTTGAATAATCAGAAAGATTCTGTATCATGCTTTGTGTCAGGTGTCCTGGGGATAAAGTATTTGATAGGCCAAGTACCACAGTCACAGAAATTAGAGCAAGAGATTCAAAATGAATTAAATACTGCATTTAATGGCAAGGTACACTTGCCTGGATTTTCGGTTCCAAAGGTTGCTCTGGCTTCAGCTGGATTTCCAAGCAGTACTCCGGTTGCTGAAATAGACATCACCATCAGGTCCAGAACACATCAATCAGCTAGGAACGCCTGTCCTTGAGTCCAATTTGGAGACAAGGGCAAAAACGTCATTTTCGGGTCAAGGCGGGGTCCAGATGTGGGCCGCTTTGCACCGAAAACCGAGTCAGGGTCAAAGGTCTCAAAAATAGTCCAACTTAGTGTCAACAGGTCAGGAACGATGATACGAACCCAACGAAACTTCCAGAATTGGATTCCGATGAGCCGTTCTCAAAATCGCCCGTCGGGTGGAGCCTGTGGGGCCCACGACACGCAATTTTTCCAACGTTCTCAGAATCGAACCAAACTTGACCCACAGGACCAGCGTATTGCTACGAGTCCGATGGCGCAAGTTTCGTCTCGATCTGACTTGTGTACACTAAGTTACAGCGAGAAACAGAAAGCTCGGATACGGGGCGGTGTCCGCGGATACGTACTGATTCCGGTGTGCACGCACATCCGAATCAGCTTCTGCGAAAGCCCGCACGTCCGTATCTACGACGCTCACGTATCGGTGAAGACCGTACGCGACCAAGTCGTCCCGTTTGGCGGGGCGTACTCGATTCCGGGGTGAATCAGGGTCTGGGTTTTCCTTTTTTGGATCGCGGTGTGCGATCACCACAGGACGCGATGCCCCGAGCGGTTTGTCCGGGCACCGAGAGGGTCATACAGGCTTCGCAACGCAAAAGACGGAATTGAAAACGGGGTTACGAGTCAAAAGATACACGCACCTGAACTAGGCTGAAAAACCCGAGGCAAAATCGTGTCCGACACGACGCGAAGTGTCCGAGTACTGTTCACTAGGGTTAGGGTTTTTCTGTGTCCGGCCTTCTTGTGTCCTGCTGTGTCCGATCTTTTTGTGTCAATGTCACCGGAGTTGGTCGGCTCGAGGGGCAGCGGTGGCGGACCGGTGGTGGCGCAGAAGCGGAGGGCAGCGGCGCTCAGCGGCACGGGCACGGCGAGCTGCGGCGTCTGGTCTCCGGCGAGGTCGATTTGGACGGAGGAAGCTCGGTTCTGGAAGAGGGAGGAGGCGGGAGGACGACGAGGCGGACGAGGGGAGTCAGCAGCGGCGAGGAGGCGGCGTCGTCAGCGGCGAGGAGGCGGAGCAAGGGAGGAGCGGCGTCGGGGTATTCTTGGCCGGAGGGGCGGGGCTTCTAGGGTTTTATAGGAGGGCTTGGAAGAGGAGGCGGCGGCCGGTGTAGGGTGCGGGAGGCGAAGCGAGGCGGTCGGGGAAGACGAACGGCGGAAGGCGGAGGGTCGCCGGCGCCGGAAACGGCCGGAGGGAAGGGAATCGACACAGGCGGCAGTTTGGGGAAGAAAGAGTTCGGGTCGGGTTTGATGGCGGGTCGGGTCGGGTCTACGGATCCGGCCCGATCCGAAAATGCGGGTCGGGTTCGGGCTATCGGGTTCGGGTCTGGGTTAAACCCGGATCCGACCCGATTGGGTTTAAAATAAACCCGGTCCGGTTCAGTTTGGTTCGGTTCAGTTAAATAAATCCGGTTTATTTGGGTTTTAAATTGATTTAATATTTAATTAGTATTTAGGGCTTTAAAAATTCCTCCGGGGTCCAATAAATTCCCGAAAAAATACCCTATGACTAGATTTTCATTTTACACCATAAAATATTATTTTCATAATATTTTAATATCATTTAATATCAATTAAAAATCCTTCAATAATTAAACACCTTTATTTAATTGCAGAAAAATATCAGAAAAATACAGTAAATTGGGGAAAATTCCATATTATCAAATTTTGAAAATCAGGGGGATTACAATATACCCCCCTTAAGAGGATTGCGTCCTCGCAATCAAATATTAACCGGTCAACAGAGATGACACGGTTTGCAAAATTTATTCGAATCACAAAAATCAAGATTGAGAGTGACACCTAGGAAAAATTATTTTTTCCAAGCATTAAAAGTTATGTAATTTCCCAAATGTGGGAAATCTAAAAAATTACTGTTTTAGAAAACTAGGTTATCTTTTCAAAAACTTATCAGGTTAATAATTCTAAGTTATTTACCAAGTTCACAATTATTAGGTTATCTATTATTAGCAAGTTAAAATTTTCAGGTTAGGTCTAGGATCACGAACCAGCAGGCACAAACTAAAACAAAGCTAGAAACGGAACAACTAAAACTTACTCGCATTAGCAACTCCTTGATTCTGCGCATCTCCCACAGTCATCGCGAAAACTTGGCCGCGTCCTTGAGGTGGTGCTCTCTGATTTTGCTGGGCTTGCTGGTAGGGTGCTGCTTGATGTGCCAAGGGTGGCCTTGGTTGTTGTCCCGCTGGTGCTGGTAGAGCTTGTTGGTTTGCTCTTGGTGCTTCCCTACGTTCAGGGCAGTCCTTCACTGCATGTTGTCTGGATCCGCAACCTAAGCACAACCGTGCTTACGTCTACACTCCTTCTCAACATGGCCTATCCTGCCGCAGTAATAACAAGTAGGAAGAGTCAGGGCTTTGGATGCAGATCCCTGTGGTGCTTGTTGCAGATGAGGTTTCTTGGCAGCTTCTCCATTGTTCGCTCTGGCTGGTACTGACGTGGAAGGCCTCTTCAGACTGGTTTCTCTCCTGGTGACGCGCTCCATGCGTCGAGCTGCAGCAAGGACGTCCGTGTACGAAGTTGGTGCGACAGATCCAATCAGTTTCTGTAGTTCGATGTTGAGTCCGTCGAAAAACTTCTCGGCCTTCTCTACTTCAGTCGGGATCAAGGTAGGAGCAAAGCGACTCAGACGAATGAACTCGGCGTTGTATTCTTCCACCGTCATAGCATCCTGAGTGAGGCGGTTGAACTTGTCCCTCAGTTCAGATCGAGCGATAGCAGGTATGTACATCTCCTGGAAGAGTCTGGAGAACTCTTCCCAAGTAACTCGGTCTGGTCCGAGTCTGGTCTCTTCGGATAGCCACCAGTGATGAGCATTGTCCGTCAATTGCATTCTGACGGCGGTCATCCAACGTTCTCTTGGTAGTTCAGCTGCTTCTAATTGATGCCGAATGTTGGTGAGCCATTCATGCACTTCTGTTGGTTCCTCCTTGCCAGAGAAAGTACGGGGCTTCAGCTGGCGAAAGTCTGTGATAGAGCCCGTCGGTTGCCGTCTAGCTGGTAGGTTGGCCTGCTCCAGTGCATTTACTAGACTGTTCCTCAAGTACTCAGCCTCGCGACGTTGGGCCTCAGTTTGGACTTGTTGCTGAGCTTGCATCATTGCGAAGAACATCTGGAACATCTGCTGTCCGTCCATTGCTTGGCCTGGTGGGAAGACAGGCATCTGAGGAGTGAACTGGGGCGGAGGTGGAATATCATCACGCCGAAATCGGGAAGATTGCGGATCTGCTTGTCTGCTTCGGTGAGTAGAGGGATCTCCACTCAGTAGCGTCACTTCATCTTCTCCGTAAGTGACTTCAGCACCTACTGGTGTTCTTGCTGGAGTTCCGTCATTTGTTTGTGAATCCATTTCTCTGCATCAAAATAAACTATAAGAGGCGTACAGGAGTCAAGGCAAGATGCAATTTTTAAAATGAATACGATACAGATATCAAGAACGTTTTCAAGCAAGTGGATGAGATCCTAAAAACTTATCTTATTCTTGTTGCAGGCCTGTTCGGTCCCTAAGTTGAAACCGATCATTTTAGTCATTGACCTGTATGGGCCACCACAAAAACCATGTCACGCCCCAGTCCCAAAATACCGAGGGACTGGATGCGTGATTATGGCCAGCAGCACACACCGATAGACAAACCCAATTTAATGGATCCATCGGAGTGTACTTAAGCTGTATTATACAAGTCAGGGTTTACTAATCTCATCCACAAATTAAAGATAGCAATATCAGCATAATGAAAGATCTACACAATATCCAGGCAAAGTAAATAAATCGGAGAACAATCCGATATTAAGTCTGTTACACAAGTTCTCAAAGACAGGAATTTAAGAGTTTAATTAAACAAGAAATAGAGAGTTTAATGAAACAGGAAAATAAAGACTAAATGACTGAGCATGGTGAAGCAGTTGTTCAGGAGAAGTCCTCAGCGGTCACCTCGTCCTCAGGTTCAGGTACTGCTCCAAGTAGTGCCCCTGTTCCGTATACCTCAGGGTAGATCTCGTCTGCTATAACTGGAGAACAAAACCAGGTCCTCAGCGGGACGTAACAAGGTACAGAAGAATACGAGCCATAATACAGTGAATGAGCATGCAAGTCAATCAAAATGTTAAACATAAGAGAAGCACAATAAATTAATAAGTCTAAGACAGTGGCATGCCGATGTTGCTATCAAACAAATCCGGGTAAATAATTAAACTAGCTAAGTGATCATGCAATTGAGAGTTATTATTCATACTCAGGCTGAGACTACTACAGGATCGGTGACAAGAAACCATAGCAGTGTTTTCTCGAGGGCCAGTACAGGTGCCAAAGCTCTGTGTCAGAGACTAGGACACTTCCAGATAACCAGATATATATATAATATAATCAGCCTTGATATGGTAATACTCTCCCCACCCAATGAAATCTCACGTCACAGTTCTCAATGTTCATGTTACGCAAGATTAGAACTAATGCAGCTAGTCAGGATAAAACATAAAGCTCAAGTTATGAAATCTATATCCTAAACAAAATCCCCTTGAATAATCAGGAAGATTCTGTATCATGCTTTGTGTCAGGTGTCCTGGGGATAAAGTATTTGATAGGCCAAGTACCACAGTCACAGAAATTAGAGCAAGAGATTCAAAATGAATTAAATACTGCATTTAATGGCAAGGTACACTTGCCTGGATTTTCGGTTCCAAAGGTTGCTCTGGCTTCAGCTGGATTTCCAAGCAGTACTCCGGTTGCTGAAATAGACATCACCATCAGGTCCAGAACACATCAATCAGCTAGGAACGCCTGTCCTTGAGTCCAATTTGGAGACAAGGGCAAAAACGTCATTTTCGGGTCAAGGCGGGGTCCAGATGTGGGCCGCTTTGCACCGAAAACCGAGTCAGGGTCAAAGGTCTCAAAAATAGTCCAACTTAGTGTCAACAGGTCAGGAACGATGATACGAACCCAACGAAACTTCCAGAATTGGATTCCGATGAGCCGTTCTCAAAATCGCCCGTCGGGTGGAGCCTGTGGGGCCCACGACACGCGATTTTTCCAACGTTCTCAGAATCGAACCAAACTTGACCCACAGGACCAGCGTATTGCTACGAGTCCGATGGCGCAAGTTTCGTCTCGATCTGACTTGTGTACACTAAGTTACAGCAAGAAACAGAAAGCTCGGATACGGGGCGGTGTCCGCGGATACGTACTGATTCCGGTGTGCACGCACATCCGAATCAGCTTCTGCGAAAGCCCGCACGTCCGTATCTACGACGCTCACGTATCGGTGAAGACCGTACGCGACCAAGTCGTCCCGTTTGGCGGGGCGTACTCGATTCCGGGGTGAATCAGGGTCTGGGTTTTCCTGTTTTTGGATCGCGGTGTGCGATCACCACAGGACGCGATGCCCCGAGCGGTTTGTCCGGACACCGAGAGGGTCATACAGGCTTCGCAACGCAAAAGACGGAATTGAAAACGGGGTTACGAGTCAAAAGATACACGCACCTGAACTAGGCTGAAAAACCCGAGGCAAAATCGTGTCCGACACGACGCGAAGTGTCCGAGTACTGTTCACTAGGGTTAGGGTTTTTCTGTGTCCGGTCTTCTTGTGTCCTGCTGTGTCCGATCTTTTTGTGTCAATGTCACCGGAGTTGGTCGGCTCGAGGGGCAGCGGTGGCGGACCGGTGGTGGCGCAGAAGCGGAGGGCAGCGGCGCTCAGCGGCACGGGCACGGCGAGCTGCGGCGTCTGGTCTCCGGCGAGGTCGATTTGGACGGAGGAAGCTCGGTTCTGGAAGAGGGAGGAGGCGGGAGGACGTCGAGGCGGACAAGGGGAGTCAGCAGCGGCGAGGAGGCGGCGTCGTCAGCGGCGAGGAGGCGGAGCAAGGGAGGAGCGGCGTCGGGGTATTCTTGGCCGGAGGGGCGGGGCTTCTAGGGTTTTATAGGAGGGCTTGGAAGAGGAGGCGGCGGCCGGTGTAGGGTGCGGGAGGCGAAGCGAGGCGGTCGGGGAAGACGAACGGTGGAAGGCGGAGGGTCGCCGGCGCCGGAAACGGCCGGAGGGAAGGGAATCGACACAGGCGGCAGTTTGGGGAAGAAAGAGTTCGGGTCGGGTTTGATGGCGGGTCGGGTCGGGTCTACGGATCCGGCCCGATCCGAAAAATGCGGGTCGGGTTCGGGCTATCGGGTTCGGGTCTGGGTTAAACCCGGATCCGACCCGATTGGGTTTAAAAATAAACCCGGTCCGGTTCAGTTTGGTTCGGTTCAGTTAAATAAACCCGGTTTATTTGGGTTTTAAATTGATTTAATATTTAATTAGTATTTAGGGCTTTAAAAATTCCTCCGGGGTCCAATAAATTCCCGAAAAAATACCCTATGACTAGATTTTCATTTTACACCATAAAATATTATTTTCATAATATTTTAATATCATTTAATATTAATTAAAAATCCTTCAATAATTAAACACCTTTATTTAATTGCAGAAAAATATCAGAAAAATACAGTAAATTGGGGAAAATTCCATATTATCAAATTTTGAAAATCAGGGGGATTACACAATATAACCAATAATTTATATACATACCCATTTGAATACATATATATATACCAAATTGAACAACATACGCATACATATACGCATACAAGTCCTTGGGTTCTCCGACACAGTCTTGACTCAACTAACTGACTAAACCAATATGCTAAAACCCTACACACAAGCACACATACGAAATAAGAAAGGAGGGGGGATAGGTTCGAACCTCGGGGTACACTCACGGGGACGACGATGACGATGATGACGATGTTGATGATAATATCGAGGGTGCTGATGTTGATTAAGGTGATGATGAATAGGAAATAATGATGAGGGGATGTTGATTGTGATAATGATTATAGGATTAGGTTATGATGTTGATAATGATATGGTAGGGATGATGGTGATGATGTAGATGGTGACTGGGATGATGGGGATAATGTAGATGGTGACTGGGATGATGATGATGATGATGTGGATGGTGATGATAGGGTGATGATGAGGATGAGATAATAATGATGAGGGTGATGATGGGGTGATAATGATGATGGTGATGATGGAGTGATGATGATGATGGTGATGATGATATTGATGATTGGAGATGATGATGATGGGGTGAGGCTGCTCCGGCAAGGGGAGGTCCGGCCAAGGAGGAGGAGGTTGTGGTTGAGGAGAAGGAGGAGTTCAGGAAGGAGGAAGACAGGGAAAAGGGGAGAACGGGGTGGTCGTGCTGGTGGTGTGGTGGTGTTGGCCTGTAAAACCCCATTCCTAGAAAATCGTATATACCCTTTTTTTATTAATTATTAATTAAATTGTAATAATTAGGTCTAAATAGGAGAATTAGATTTTTAATAATTTTTATGTTAGGTGTTCGGGCACTTAGATGACTTATGGGACCATCAGGAATTTTTCGGAATTTATTCCATGTAGGAGACCCCTTAAGCAGTTGCTAGCCTAACGGTGTGCATTATTCTAATCCATGAATTTTCTTATGAGTATATATATATAATATATATGTATACACAAATATATATGTATATATATATTTATAAAAGAAAAGAAAAGATTAAGAAAAGAATTTAATAATAATTATAATATAATAATATTAATATTAATAATAATAACATACTTTACCACTACAGCAACTTAGGAATTTCTATTGTCTTCAGCCCTTAGGCCTTGCCCATACGTGGACCGCCCCCTTCATTTAGCAATTTGCTACAAAACCCTTTATGCTTCAGCGGCTAACCCCCTTTTGCCCGACCCCATTGGCCGCGTACGCTCCATCCCTCCCTCTCTCCCTATAATATATATATATATATATATATATTTATCATTCAAAAATCCTAACCTAAAATCTCCAGACCTCCTCTTCCCATCTAGAGCCGTCACCACAGCCAGAGAAGCCCCACCAAGCCATCCAACCATCTCGACGACGCCGACCTCGCGCCCTGCAGAATCCCACTCGAAGCACCTTCGCTCCGGAGCGATTTTCCGTCGACTCGCTCAACCAAACGCTGTTCCGTCTTCATAGGTATGATCACCCCTTAACCCTCTCCCATATTTGTTTTATAGCCAACCTCGGAAAACGTGTGCCCCTAGGTGAAAAATAGCGCCCAAGTCGGCGCGAGCAGACAGAATTCTGAAATCGCAGAATTCCAGAATGACCACCCATATTGCCGAGTTCGTATCTCCCACCACAGAGATCCAAATTCGGTGATTCTTTTTGATACCTGTAGAATACCTGACCTAGTTTATTTTCTGTAAAATAACCCTATGCTATTAGTTGCTGTGGACATAATTATATTCGTCACAAAACTGCGCGCACCCACTTTTTCCAGATTTTCAAAAGTTGGAAAACGGAGCGCGCCCCGCCAAACGGGACCGCCCCGCCGTGTACCAAGTGTACCCCATGGTGCACACAGCGTAATCGGACACGTAAAATTTTGTGGCGACTGATTCAGACGCGTGTGCGCGCCGGAATCAGGCCGTATCCGCGGACACATCCCGTATCGCAACTTCTGTGGAACTCGCGCGTATTTTGTGCACGCTTGTCAGATTGTGATGAAACTTGCGCCACTGGACTCGTGGTAATGCGCTGGTCCTGTGACCCAATTTTTATGCAATTCTGAGACGGTTGACCAAATCGCCAATTGGCGGGCTCCACAGTTGACTTTTTGGACGAAATTTTGTTCGGCCCATCGGAATCCACTTTGGACATACCGTTGGGTTTGTATTAACATCTAGAGTTGTTTGACCTATAGTTTGTACCATTTAGAGACTGTTATCCTTGGCACGCTTTTCGATGCAAAGTGGGCCACACGTGGACCCCACTTTTGCCCGAAATTACCATTTTGTCCCTGTGTCCAAATTGGACGAAAGGGATGTGCTTTTTAGCTATTTTGCTCATTCCGGAAATGTTGGTGATGTTTATTTCAGCATCCGGAGACGTTTGTTCGGAGTCCTTAGTTCCAGGTTCTGTGTCCTTGACAGTTGGGCGCGTACACTTTACAGATTTCTTGCCAGGCAAGTATACCTTGCCATTGTACTATTTTTACATTCCATATGAGGCATGCATGTTTACTTTCTGTTTATTTAGTTCATTTATTCTAACTGCTATATAAACTGCGCGTCCAAGGAAACTTGGGTGCAACGACGGTGTCGTCGTACTATATTTTTATTTATGTATATGCATTGGACCTACTTTATGAGACTACCCCATTTTCATGAGACATTTATGTTTCATTGGCCATGACACTATTCTTACACGAGTGTGAGTCACATGTAGGACACGGACTTGCGTACTCGGCTGGCCACCGGTACGTATAGGTCGTGCGACGGATAGGGATAACTGCCAATAGAAACTTTACATGCTAGTAGACCTTGCGGTTATTAGAGGTATTATCGTGTCATGGACATGACATGCTTAGAGCATTGGGTGGGAAGAACAACAAGTAAGGCATTTGGGCTCCTTTGCACTTTCCTTGTGTAACCCGTACGCTCCGTCGGAGATGCGCGGTCATGATGACACATATACTACTTGGCGGGCCTCCGCCGTTCAAAAGACGACGTGCCTTTGTAGGCCCCTGGGTCTCCAAGAGAACCATGCCAATCCTATTATGGCCAGATAGCCCACTTGTTAGAAAGTTGTTCTCAAACTGCATTCACATAGATGGTTAGGCGACCCCGATGGATGTTTATTTTCAGTACTTTATTGGCATGTGTTTTTTGTATCTTGTTACGTCCCTCTGAGGACCTGGTCCCTTCCAGATATATGTGAGCAGGAGTACCCGCAGGAGTATGGACCTGGACCTGACGCTACCTATCAGTCTGAGGAGATCTTACCTTCTGATTATATGTGATTCCTTGCAGCTGTTTAGAGATTCTAGTTGCTATTCTTTTTGAGACATTTATTCTTATATTAGAGTTTATTCTCTTCTCTCTTTAGTAGTTTATTATAGTCAATTTGCAGTGGATTTGTTTCCACCCGACTATCACACTTTGTGTAAAACCCCCTTCCTAGAAAATCGTAAATACCCTTTTATTTATTTATTATTAATTAAATTATAGTAATTAGAGCTAAATGGGAGAAATAGATTTTTAATAATTTTTATGTTAGGTGTTCGGACACTTAGATGACTTATGGGACCATCAGGAATTTTTCGAAATTTATTCCTTGTAGGAGACTCCTTGAGCCGTTGCTAGCCTAACGATGTGCAATACCCTAATCTATAAATCTTCTTATGTGTGAATATATATATATATATATATATATATATATATATATATATATATAAATATATATATGTATGTATATATATATTTAAAGAAAGGAAAGAAAAAGAAAAGTTAATAGTAGTAATATAATAATAATACAACAATTCTAACTATTATCCTTCTTAGCAAACATGCTGCAACCTAACTTTGCTTTTCCCATTCTTACTTGCATTGACCGTCCATCCCGCAGCAACTTGACATGCGGACCCGCCCCTTTAATTAATTCCCTTCAGCCCTATTTTTCTTCACCCCACGGACTCAATCGCTCACCCTCTCTTAATATATAATATATATATATATATATATATATATATATATATATATATATATATATATATATATATATATAATAGCTCTCTAAAACTCTAACCTAGAAACTCCAGACTTCCTCTTCCCATCTAGAGCCGTCACCGCAGCCAGAGAAGCCTCCCCAAGCCATCCAACCATCCCGTCGACGCCGACATCGCGAACTGCAGTCTCCCACTCGAGGCACCTTCGCTCCGGCGTGTTTTTCCGTTGACTCGCTCATCCAAACGCTATTCCGTTTTCATAGGTATGATCATCCCTTAACCCTCTCCAATACTTGTTTTATAGTCAACCTCGGAAAACGTGTGCCCCTAGGTGAAAAATAGCGTCCAAAGTTGGACGAGCAGACAGAATTCTGCAATCGCAGAATTCCATAATTACCACCCATATTGTCGAGTTCGTATCTCCCACCACAGAGATCCGAATTCGATGATTCTTTTTGATACATGTAGATTACATGACCTAGTTTATTTTCTGTATAATAACTTTGTGCTATTAGTTGCTGTGGAGATAATTGTAGTCGTCACAAAACTGTGCGCACCCACTTTTTCCGGTTTTCTAAAAGTTGGAGATCGGAGCGCGTCCCGCCAAACGGGACCGCCCCGTCGTGTGCCAAGTGTACCAAATGGTGCACACAGCATAACGGGACACGTGAAAATTCGTGGAGACTGATTCGGACGCGTGAGCACGCCGGAATCAGGCCGTACCCGCGGACACATCTCGTATCGCCACTTTTGTGAAACTCGCGCGTATTTTGTGCACGCATGTCAGATTACGACGAAACTTGCGCCACTGAACTAGTGGTAACACGCTGGTCCTGTGACCCAATTTTCATGCATTTCTGAGACGGTTGACCAGATCGCCAATTGGCGGGCCCCACAGTTGACTTTTTAGACCAAATTTTGTTTGGCTCATCGGAATCCAAATTTGGACATACCGTTGGGTTCGTATTGACATCTAGAGTTGTTTGACCCATAGTTTGTCCCATTTAGAGACTGTTACCCTCGGCACGCTTTTCGGTGCAAAGTGGGCCACACGTGGACCCCACTTTTACCCGAAATTACCGTTTTGTCCCTGTGTCCAAATTGGACGAAAGGGATGTGTTTTTTAGCTATTTTGCTCATTCCGGAAACGTTGGTGATATTTATTTCAGCATCCGGAGACATTTGTTCTGTGGCCATAGCTTCTGGTCCTGTGTATTGGACATCTGGACGTGATATTTTGCAGTTTCTTGCCAGGCAAGTATACCTTGCCATTGTACTGTTATTTATATGCCATATGTTGCATGCATCCTTATTTTCTGTCTTTAGTTCATATATTTAATTGTTATATAAATTGCGCGTGACAGTGACGTCGCGAATGTTTTTATTTATGTATTGCATTGACCTTGTTCATGAGACTACCCCATTATTATGTAGCACCATTAGATTCATTGACCGTGACACAGATGTTACACGAGTGTGAGTCTCATATAGATCACGGACTGCGTGACAGGTCTGGCCTCCTGTACGTATGGGCCGTGCGTTAGGAATAACTGCTGTTAGAAACTTTGCATGCTAGTAGACTTGGCAGTTATTAGAGGTGTTATTGTGTCATGGACATGACATGCTTAGAGCATTGGGTGGGAAGAACAACAAGTACCGCATTTGAGCTCCTTTGCACTTTTTTTGTGAAGCCCAGATTCTCCGCTGGAGATACGGGTGATGATGACCACTATATATTATGTACTATCAGGCGGGCCACCGGCGTTCAAAAGACGACGTGCCTTTTAGGCCCCTGGATCTTCAAAAGAGAACTATGCCAAATCCCAATTTTCAGCTAGATAGCTCACTTGTGGGGAAAGTTGTTCTTAACTGCATTCACTTTAGATGGTTAGGCGACCCATTGGATATTTATTTCAGTACTTTATTGGCATGTGTTTAAGTATACTTGTTATGTCCCTCTGAGGACCTGGTCCGCTGCCAGGTGTACCTGTTCTTGAGTATTTACAGGAGCACGGATTTGGCAGGATATAGATGCTCCGTGGATGTCTTCTCTTCGAGCCGTGATTGGTAGCTGGTACTTATATTGTTTGAGTGAGTTGTACTTATATTGTATTTATTTTTTTCCATTTGAGTTGGTAGTGGATTTGTTTCCATCCAACTATCATCTTTAGATACTACTGTTGAGATCTAGTTTCATAGATACTGGTTATTTATTTCTATATGATTTTGGTGGATGAGATTTAGATTTTACCCTGTGACTTGTAATACATTTTTTACGACTTGTGGATTTATATTCATATTACAGCGTACGTATGGATTTGGTTTCCATATATTGGAGTTGCTATATCCATGCGGCTGGCATGATTACGTGTCCTAGTCCTACATATTTTTGGGACTGGGGCGTGACATGTTTTTGTGGTGGCCCATGCAGGTCAAGAGCATATTGTCTCGGTTACGTTATTGTACCGAGCAAGCCTGCACCTAGGATTAGAGTATAGGATCTCATCCACAATTGACTGTGATTCACCTTCCTTCCAATCCATTCCATTTGAATAATTGCATCATGCTTGATTCATGTGCTTCCCTATTAGTTTCTTTAAGTATAGCCTTCTCCTAGAATATAGAAGTTCCTGTTGTTAGATGATAATTAGAGTAGCATACTTATTTAGAATACAACGAGATTATAGATACACCACTAAGTTTAGAATATCTAGCGAACCCTAGAATTCCTTATCCCTATAATTGGTTTACCATTACCCCAGATGTATTATGAAGAATTGAGAGTAGTATAGATACTACTAGAGTTTGCTAGAAGTTTTACTATAATATTTGCCACTAGCATTGAGGAACCAATAGAAAACCAAAACTTAATATTTAGACTGAACCTAACCTTCATAGTTAGATAATATTGGAACTATAAACTTAGATCATTGTCTT
Source organism: Iris macrosiphon (assembly GCA_036927795.1). Taxonomy (NCBI): domain Eukaryota; kingdom Viridiplantae; phylum Streptophyta; class Magnoliopsida; order Asparagales; family Iridaceae; genus Iris; species Iris macrosiphon. The sequence goes on along the minus strand of JAYESA010000009.1, from coordinate 43,043,127 downwards.
ATTATTAATAGACAGCACCCTAGGAAGCCTAGAGGAATGTAATCAACACTTCTCCCTTGATCATACCCCGAACATAGCAACTAACACCCCACTCCTCTTAGAGAACCATGATGCTATCTAGAGCCCTCTATCTTTATTTTATATATTGTTTCCCTGCGACCATAGCGCTTGCTATTTTTGCGACGGCTAATTACGTTTCTTCTCTTCATCTTTCAACTCGTGCCATCCGACACTTCGGATAGTAGGCCAAGTAAATTTATTCTTTGTTAAGGGCTCATAGTTGCTAGGATTATAGTTATAGCCTTGAATGTGAAATTTTTATGCTTGGTAGTTAGAACTTGATAAGTTTAAGTTGCTTTGTAGATTGTGACCGATGATTAACCCTTAGTTTTTAAATCGTGTAATTTTTACCCTCACCTCGATACAAGTTAGACCCCTTTCCCCCTTAACGGCCAGTAACTCTTCTATCTTTACCATCGACACTTGCTTATAAGTGCTATGACTAAGACTTAGGATGACCATTACCTACATAAAAAGGATACCCTAATCAATACCAAGATTTTTTTCTCATATATCCTAATAAGAGTTTCTGCTCTATTTACATGTGCAAGATTACTGTGTAGGACCCTCTTAAAACTGTCACCGTATTAGTTTAATTCTTATAAGTTGGGTAGTATACCTCACCACCTAGTATCATATAGCCCCTGTGATCCATTGATGAAGTGTAACTGAATGACATTAATTGCATGCTAACATAAGATGATAGTGTTTATTCAGACTATAGAACTTAGAGGCTCATACCCCTACCTTGTCGACTATCGACTTAGACAAGGAATTAATATGATAACTGTAGAGATTGTAGAGTCTTTTGTTATTGTTGCTTATGTTGTTTTGTTTTTGCAACTCGAATTATTTTGTAACTTCTCTCATCATAATCCAGCGTTATATCTCTGTACTACCTTGACTTATGCTGCTATTATAGCCTAGTTTTGCAAGCTTATTCTTTATCGAGCTTGTTCATGACATGTATTATTGGAGTACTACACTAATACATTTCAGAACCAGTGTATTAAGGTCTAGCTAGCCTTAGTGCGCTTGGTTCGCCCTTCGTATTGCTACTTTACGTGGATTGGGATAAAATTTGCTTAGTTTCTTAGACAAATGTACTTGCCCTCTAAACCTGCCTGAGCATATCGTATCGGCTACATAACTGTACTAATACGAGCATGTGAATAGGAACTACCAAAATAGGATTTCAATCCACAACTGCCTTGACAATTCCCAATTGGATTCTTTAAACGCCTTGATCCCAATACTTCTATTCTATTATGCTGCCCTTGAACTCTTTATTATTGATCTTCGTCTTCCCTTATTTCGGAAAGATGAAACCTCGTGCTTGGTATAAGTTTGATACACAGAGAGTACTAGATATACCCGTAGGCCGATCACATACTTGAGGATTATTCTTTTGTAATTAAGGACATATCATATGTGATATGATCGGCGTTGAAGTTTCGAGGATTGAACGATATGAGTAAATAAATTAAGGGATATTTTCTTAAGGTATATAGCCTTAGGTGATAGGTGGATAAATTCTAAGTTGGGTAGTAGTGCATTGTCAACTCGGGAGGAATTTCTTTTAGATTATGATCGAGTAAGACTAGATTGGGAGAGGTTCAAGCCATTGTAATTTTGAGAAATTTAGAAGGATGACTAAGATGATGAGGATCAATGAATTGATATTGAGGACCCAATATTTATAACTTAAGTGCATGAGTTAAGTTTTTGAACAATGAAGGTAGAATCACCAATTTGAATTTAGAGGATAAATATAGAATTTCAGACTTGAATATTGGTGGACTGCATTTAAATTATTTTTCAATTTGGTGAATTGAATTAAGAATTAAAATTTTGGTTGGACGACCTATTTAAAATAATGAGGATGTGAATGGAATTAAAGAGTTGAGGCATACAAAATTTTATAAGTGAAAATGGGAATATATTGGACTCAAACCACTTCTAAAGGAGATTATGATAGTTAGAGATCGTGAGGTAAAAGTTATATGAGTATGTAAATCTTGGAGATGTTATGTGGATATGGATAATTTGAAACAAGGGGAGAAGAGATAACCATAGGTTAAATTTTGATTGGAGCAGTGGTCATCCTAACCTAGAAATGATTGCAAGGGATATGATTAGGATTTTAGTTATCGCAAGAAGATTGCGACTGACTTGCCTTATTGTACATAAAGGATTAACCGATTCTGCCTTATTTCAATTTTGAGGACGACATTGTTTTAAGCTCGGCAGATTGTGAACCCCTCACCTAAGAATTTGACCCACTCGGCTTAGATAGTGAGACTGAGGCTAGCACGAATCCACTTAGAAATAGAACACGGTATTTTTATTTAGTTTACAACATGATATCACTTGACACGCCTTACCATTGCTTCGATAAATGGAGCAAGTCAATAGTCACTACCTTCCTACAAATTCTACACCCTTATCCTAGACATGCCTATCATCCAATTCTCATCTTTGAGCAATTTTCCAATTGTTGGACGCTTTTATGCAATAGAGCATTAATGTGTCCACACCATGGGACATGACATATGAAGAAACCTATTTTTTGCTCATATGGATTTTTCCATGATTTTTTCTTCGGGATGTGCAACGTGCAACATCGCCCACCCCTTTAAACCTAGCCTTGCATTTTAAACAATGCAAATCTTATATCATCATTGCATTCTATCGTGGCTTAATTTTAATTTCGAGGACGAAATTTCTATAAGTTGGGTAGAATGTAAAACCCCCTTCCTAGAAAATCGTAAATACCCTTTTATTTATTTATTATTAATTAAATTATAGTAATTAGAGCTAAATGGGAGAAATAAATTTTTAATAATTTTTATGTTAGGTGTTCGGGCACTTAGATGACTTATGGGACCATCAGGAATTTTTCGGAATTTATTCCTTGTAGGAGACTCCTTGAGCCGTTGCTAGCCTAACGATGTGCAATACCCTAATCTATAAATCTTCTTATGTGTGAATATATATATATATATATATATATATATATATATATATATATATATATATATATATATATATATATATATATATAAATATATATATGTATGTATATATATATTTAAAGAAAAGAAAGAAAAAGAAAAGTTAATAGTAGTAATATAACAATAATTCAACAATTCTAACTATTATCCTTCTTAGCAAACATGCTGCAACCTAACTTTGCTTTTCCCATTCTTACTTGCATTGACCGTCCATCCCGCAGCAACTTGACATGCGGACCCGCCCCTTTAATTAATTCCCTTCAGCCCTTTTTTTCTTCACCCCACGGACTCAATCGCTCACCCTCTCTTAATATATAATATATATATATATATAATAGCTCTCTAAAACTCTAACCTAGAAACTCCAGACTTCCTCTTCCCATCTAGAGTCGTCACCGCAGCCAGAGAAGCCTCCCCAAGCCATCCAACCATCCCGTCGACGCCGACATCGCGAACTACAGTCTCCCACTCGAGGCACCTTCGCTCCGGCGTATTTTTCCGTTGACTCGCTCATCCAAACGCTGTTCTGTTTTCATAGGTATGATCACCCCTTAACCCTCTCTAATACTTGTTTTATAGTCAACCTCGAAAAACGTGTGCCCCTAGGTGAAAAATAGCGTCCAAAGTTGGACGAGCAGACAGAATTCTGCAATCGCAGAATTCCAGAATTACCACCCATATTGTCGAGTTCGTATCTACCACCACAGAGATTCGAATTCGATGATTCTTTTTGATACCTGTAGATTACATGACCTAGTTTATTTTCTGTATAATAACTTTGTGCTATTAGTTGCTGTGGAGATAATTGTAGTCGTCACAAAACTGTGCGCATCCACTTTTTCCGGTTTTCCAAAAGTTGGAGATCGGAGCGCGCCCCGCCAAACGGGACCGCCCCGTCGTGTGCCAAGTGTACCAAATGGTGCACACAGCATAACGGGACACGTGAAAATTTGTGGAGACTGATTCAGACGCGTGAGCGCGCCGGAATCAGGCCGTACCCGCGGACACATCTCGTGTCGCCACTTTTGTGAAACTCGCGCATATTTTGTGCACGCATGTCAGATTACGACGAAACTTGCACCACTGGACTCGTGGTAACACGCTGGTCCTGTGACCCAATTTTTACGCATTTCTGAGACGGTTGACCAGATCGCCAATTGGCGAGCCCCACAGTTGACTTTTTGGACCAAATTTTGTTCGGCTCATCGGAATCCAAATTTGGACATACTGTTGGGTTCGTATTGACATCTAGAGTTGTTTGACCCATAGTTTGTCCCATTTAGAGACTGTTACCCTCGGCACACTTTTCGGTGCAAAGTGGGCCACACGTGGACCCCACTTTTACCCGAAATTACCGTTTTGTCCCTGTGTCCAAATTGGACGAAAGGGATGTGCTTTTTAGCTATTTTGCTCATTCAGAAAACGTTGGTGATATTTATTTCAGCATCCGGAGACATTTGTTCTGTGGCCATAGCTTCTGGTCCTGTGTATTGGACATCTGGACGTGACATTTTGCAGTTTCTTGCCAGGCAAGTATACCTTGCCATTGTACTGTTATTTATATGCCATATGTTACATGCATCCTTATTTTCTGTCTTTAGTTCATATATTTAATTGTTATATAAATTGTGCGCGACGGTGACGTCGCGAATATTTTTATTTATGTATTGCATTGACCTTGTTCATGAGACTATCCCATTATCATGTAGCACCATTAGATTCATTGACCGTGACACAGATGTTACACGAGTGTGAGTCTCATATAGATCACGGACTGCGTGACAGGTCTGGCCTCCTGTACGTATGGGCCGTGCGTTAGGAATAACTGCTGTTAGAAACTTTGCATGCTAGTAGACTTGGCAGTTATTAGAGGTGTTATTGTGTCATGGATATGATATGCTTAGAGCATTGGGTGGAGAGAACAACAAGTACCGCATTTGAGCTCCTTTGCACTTTTTTTGTGAAGTCCAGATTCTCCGCTGGAGATACGGGTGATGATGACCACTATATATTATGTACTATCAGGCGGGCCACCGGCGTTCAAAAGACGACGTGCCTTTTAGGCCCCTGGATCTTCAAAAGAGAACTATGCCAAATCCCAGTTTTCAGCTAGATAGCTCACTTGTGGGGAAAGTTGTTCTTAACTGCATTCACTTTAGATGATTAGGCGACCCATTGGATATTTATTTCAGTACTTTATTGGCATGTGTTTAAGTATACTTGTTATGTCCCTCTGAGGACCTGGTCCGCTGCCAGGTGTACCTGTTCTTGAGTATTTGCAGGAGCACGGATTTGGAAGGATATAGATGCTCCGTGGATGTCTTCTCTTCGAGCCGTGATTGGTAGCTGGTACTTATATTGTTTGAGTGAGTTGTACTTATATTGTATTTATTTTTTTCTATTTGAGTTGGTAGTGGATTTGTTTCCATCCAACTATCATCTTTAGATACTACTGTTGAGATCTAGTTTCATAGATACTGGTTATTTATTTCTATATAATTTTGGTGGATGAGATTTAGATTTTACCCTGTGACTTGTATTACATTCTTTACGACTTGTGGATTTATATTCATATTACAGCGTACGTATGGATTTGGTTTCCATATATTGGAGTTGCCATATCCATGCGGCTGGCATGATTACGTGTCCTAGTCCTACGTATTTTTGGGACTGGGGCGTGACACTTTGAGATTACTATTTGAGACTGCTTCTTTGATATTTATTTATTGATTTCCATTATTCTATTATTTGTGCTGTGGATGAGATATAGAACTGCGTGTGACTTGTCGTGACATATATTACCACTATGGATTGGATATTCATGTACAGCGTACGTGTGTATATGGTTTCCATATATTGGAGTTCGTATACATACGGCTGGCGTGTTACGTATTTCTAGTCCTACATATTTTGGGACTGGGGCATGACATGTTTTTGTGGTGGCCCATGCAGGTCAAAAATATATTGTCTCGGTTATGTAACCGTACCGAACAAGCCTGCGTATAGGAATAGAGTATAAGGATCTCATCCACGCTTGATTGAAATTCATCCTTCCTATTTAATACTTGCATCATGTTTGATTCCTGTACTTTTTCTAATCGTTTCGTACAACAACTGCAGAGAGATGAATTCGCAGAATGGATGTACTGCCGCCAATGGCGACGTAACTTCTGGAGTCAATGGGCAGACTCAGGGAGGGACCCCAACGATTCCTAGGCTTCCGGGACCAGATGGACAGACTCACACCCCAGTTCCATCTGATCTTCCCGCTTCACCTATTGGGAACCTTCCACCTGCCCCAGTACCACAAGATGGCCAAGCGGAGATGTTCCAATTCTTTCAGATGATGATACAGGAACAGAGGCAGCAGGCAGCCGAGCAGAGGCAGCAGGCAGCAGGCAGCTGAGCAGAGGCAAGAATTTTTGGCGGCACTGGAGAGGATGGCTGCACATGCTACTGTACCAGCCCAAGCACTAGCTCCAGTACCTCGAGCTAGGGTTGGATCAGTAAAGGATTTTGTTCAGATGGGTGCAAGGCAGTACAAGGGCACTGAGAGCCCGGAGGAGACCACCAGCTGGATCACTTACACGCAGAAGCTACTGGAGGCATCGCAGTTACCCACGGGCCTATGGATGACGGGTGTACGGACGCTTCTAGATGGTAATGTCCATCACTGGTGGGAATCCATGGAGCGCTAGTTGGGTACTTACCAGACTTGGGAGCAGTTCTTGGAGTTCTTTGAGGGAAAGTACTTCCCGGACACTGTCCGGGACACCTTGTATGATCAGTTTCTTCACTTAGAGCAAGGGAACCGAACAGTGGACGAGTATGATGCCGAGTTTAGTCGACTCAGCAAATATGGCGCTGCTTTGATACCAAATGACTTGGCTAAGGCTAAGAGATTTCATCAAGGACTGACCCAGGAGCTACAACATTATACAAGCTCGCAGTCCCGAGTCTCTTATGCTGAACTTCTGACAGAGGCCAGATTTCAGGAAACCATTAGCAGAGGAAAAGGAGGTCAGCTGAGGACACAACAAGGATCAGCAAGGATACAGCAAGGACCAGTCAGGACACAACAGGGAGGACCTATCAGACGTCCCTTAGCACAGCAGCATCAGCAACACAGAGCTGGACCATACCAGAATCCAGAGAAGCCCTACTGCAATTATTGTGGGAAACGCGGACATGTATCGAGAGATTGTCAGACTCGCTTGGGCCAGTATCTGAGATGTGGCTCCGGGCAGCACATGGCGAGAGACTGCCCAATGCAGACATCGACACTCCCACCACCAGTTCAGAGACTAGCGCTTTCAGCACCGAAGCCAGCCCAGCAGATGACCGGACCGGGAGCACCCCGTCACCCAGCAGCAGGAGGATTTCAGAGAGGACCACCGCTACCCACTCAGGAGGAGCAGTATATGAGGACCGGACATGGACAGCCACAGAGGAACGGGCGAGATTTTGCATTGGAGGTAGATGACCTGGATCATGAGGTGGATGTCATAGCAGGTATTACCCTTGCTTTTACTTTTCCTGCGGTGACATTATTTGATACGGGAGCCACCCACTCATTCATATCATCTAGTTTTATTGCCAAACACAACATTGCTTCTACACCATTATCTAGTTGTGTTAGAATTCTTACCGGAGGAGGAGTTGTACCTGTTAGTCGAGTTTGTAGATCGGGCCCTATAGTGATACGTGGCAGAGAGATGAACGCCCAACTCTTAGTCCTTCCTATGCCATCTTTTGATATTGTGCTTGGAATGGACTGGCTAAGCAAGTACCATGCTTTCTTCGATTGCTTCGGAGGAAGCATTCTTTTTAAGGTGCCAGGCCAGCCTGAACTTGAGTTTGCCCGAGGATCCACAGAAATTCTTGATGGTATACAGCTCACAATGGACGATGTTGTCTATCACCCTATTATTTCAGAATTTTTAGACGTCTTTCCAGAAGACTTGCCAGGACTACCCCCAGACAGAGACGTAGAGTTTTCAATTGAACTAGCACCCGGAGCAGCACCTATAGCATCACATGTTTACAGACTGGCGAAGAAGGAGATAGACGAGATGAAGGCACAGTTAAAAGAGCTAGAGGAGAAAGGTTTCATCCGACCGAGTGTATCACCCTGGGGAGCACCAGTGTTGTTTGTACCCAAGAAGAATGGGTCAGTGCGTATGTGCATTGACTACAGAGCCTTGAATGCAGTGACAGTGAAGAACAAATATCCATTGCCACGCATTGATGACCTGTTTGATCAACTCAGTGGAGCTAAGGTATTCTCGAAGATAGATCTGAGATCGGGATATCACCAAGTGAAGGTACGGAAGCAGGACATTCCAAAGACCGCATTCAGAACAAGATATGGACACTACGAGTTTTTGGTCATGCCATTTGGATTGACCAATGCTCCAGCGATCTTCATGGACTTGATGAATCGAGTCTTCCACCAGTACTTGGACCAGTTCGTGGTCGTATTCATAGATGATATACTTGTCTATTCGAAGAGCCATGAGGAGCACGAGGAGCACCTGCGGATTGTTCTAGAGACTTTAAGGAGAGAGCAGTTATATGCTAAACTCAGCAAATGTGAGTTCTTCTTGGACAGAGTTTTATTTCTTGGACATGTTGTTACAGGAGATGGTATTTCTGTTGATCCAGAGAAGATCTCAGCAGTTGAGACATGGCCTGTTCCTAAATCAGCAGCAGAGGTGAGGAGTTTCCTTGGACTTGCGGGATATTACCGACGGTTCGTGGAAAACTTCTCAAGGATAGCGGCACCTATGACTCGTCTGACTTGTAAGGATCAAGAATTTATATGGACTGACGAGTGTCAAGCAGCCTTTGAAGAGTTGAAGAAGCGACTGACTACAGCACCAGTATTGGCAATTCCGTCAGGATCAGGAGGTTATGTGATCTACAGTGACACATCAGGAAAAGGCTTAGGATGCGTATTGATGCAGCATGGCAAGGTGATTGCATATGCATCTAGGCAATTACGAGTACATGAGAAGAATTATTCGACTCATAACTTGGAACTTGCAGCCGTTGTATTTTCTTTGAAGCTATGGAGACATTACTTATATGGGGAACGAGTGGAGATCTATACAGACCACAAAAGCCTCAAGTACGTCTTCACGCAGAAGGAGTTAAATATGAGGCAACGTCGATGGCTCGAGTTGATGAAAGATTTTAAGATAGAGCTACATTATCATCCAGGTAAGGCTAACGTGGTAGCAGACGCGTTAAGCCGGAAGCCAGCAGCTCACTTCTTGACAGCACAGAGGGAACTATTGGAGGACTTGAAAGAGCTTGGCATTGAAGTGATATTACCCGAAGCAGATGGGACACTAGCCAACTTACAAGTTCAATCATCATTGGTAGAGAGGATTAAGGCAGCTTTGCCTACAGATGCCAGATTCCGGAGACTAAAGGAAAGGACAGAGGCCGGAGAGCAGACCAGATTGCGCATTCATGAGGATGGGACATTACGATGTGGTGATCGTCTTTATGTTCCAAATGGAGAGATTCGACAGGAGCTGATGACAGAGGCTCATAGTTCGATTTATTCTATTCATCCTGGAGGCACCAAAATGTATCGTGACTTACGACAACACTTTTGGTGGCATGGAATGAAGAGAGAGATAACTCGTTTTGTAGCTAAATGTCTGGTATGTCAACAAGTGAAGGCGGAGCACCAGAGGACAGCAGGATTATTGCAACCACTTCCGATTCCAGAGTGGAAGTGGGAGCACATCACTATGGACTTCGTCACGGGTTTTCCCAAGAGTCCAAGTGATAGAGATGCAGTGTGGGTAATAGTGGACCGACTCACCAAGTCAGCCCATTTTATACCTTTTAGAGTGGGTCAGTCTACAGAAGCTTTAGCTGACTTATATATGAGGCAGATTGTGAGATTGTACAGCATACCAGTCAGCATTGTATCGGACAGAGATTTGCGCTTCACATCGTACTTTTGGAGGAGCATGCAAGAGAGTCTTGGTACTCGTCTGAAGTTCAGTACATCTTACCACCCGCAGACAGATGGGCCATCGGAGCGTACTATTCAGACCTTGGAGGACATGTTGAGGGCTTGCATATAGACTTCGGAGGATCATGGGAGGACCACCTACATCTTGTAGAGTTTTCTTACAATAATAGCTATCAAGCAAGTATTCAGATGGCTCCGTTTGAAGCATTGTATGAAAAAAAATGTAGGTCTCCTGTGTGTTGGAGTGACGTGGGAGAACGTCAGATTCTGGGACCCGAGTTGGTGGTCAACACCGTAGAGACAGTCAAGAAGATTCAGGGACACTTGCGAGCAGCGCAAGACAGGCAGAAGCAGTGGGCAAACCTTCATCGTCGTCCCTTGGAGTTCAAAGAGGGCGATCACGTATTCTTGAGGATATCACCGACCAGAGGCACCATCCGATTCGGAGGGCGCGACAAATTGAGTCCAAGGTATATTGGACCATTTGACGTGCTCGAGAGAGTTGGAGAGGTGGCATATCGACTTGCGCTACCACCTTCACTGGAGGGAGTACATGACATATTCCATGTGTCGCAGCTCAGGCGATATGTGGCAGACAGCAGTCATGTTCTTGACCATTCAGAGATCACCATTGGGCCGAGCTTGTCATACCAAGAGCAACCCGTGGGAATCCTTGATCGTCGAGAGAAGGTATTGAGGAACCAGTCTATTCCCTTGGTTCGCGTAGCATGGAGACATGGCGCGCCAGGAGAATCAACTTGGGAGCCCGAGGACGACATGCGCAAGCATTTTTCGAACCTATTCGCAGACCAAGGTATGAATTTACATTATTAATTTATATCTTATACCATCCTTGCATCCTATCGTGGCTTAATTTTAATTTCGAGGACGAAATTTTTACAAGTTGGGTAGAATGTAAAACCCCCTTCCTAGAAAATCGTATATACCCTTTTTTATTAATTATTAATTAAATTGTAGTAATTAGGTCTAAATAGGAGAATTAGATTTTTAATAATTTTTATGTTAGGTGTTCGGGCACTTAGATGACTTATGGGACCATCAGGAATTTTTCGGAATTTATTCCATGTAGGAGACCCCTTAAGCAGTTGCTAGCCTAACGGTGTGCATTATTCTAATCCATGAATTTTCTTATGAGTATATATATATAATATATATGTATACACAAATATATATGTATATATATATTTATAAAAGAAAAGAAAAGATTAAGAAAAGAATTTAATAATAATTATAATATAATAATATTAATAATAATAACATACTTTACCACTACAGCAACTTAGGAATTTCTATTGTCTTCAGCCCTTAGGCCTTGCCCACACGTGGACCGCCCCCTTCATTTAGCAATTTGCTACAAAACCCTTTATGCTTCAGCGGCTAACCCCCTTTTGCCCGACCCCATTGGCCGCGTACGCTCCATCCCTCCCTCTCTCCCTAATATATATATATATATATATATATATATATATATATATATATATATATATATATATTTATCGTTCAAAAACCCTAACCTAAAATCTCCAGACCTCCTCTTCCCATCTAGAGCCATCACCACAGCCAGAGAAGCCCCACCAAGCCATCCAACCATCCCGACGACGCCGACCTCGCGCCCTGCAGAATCCCACTCGAAGCACCTTTGCTCCGGAGCGATTTTCCGTCGACTCGCTCAACCAAACGTTGTTCCGTCTTCATAGGTATGATCACCCCTTAACCCTCTCCCATATTTGTTTTATAGCCAACCTCGGAAAACGTGTGCCCCTAGGTGAAAAACAGCGCCCAAGTCGGCGCGAGCAGACAGAATTCTGAAATCGCAGAATTCCAGAATGACCACCCATATTGCCGAGTTCGTATCTCCCACCACAGAGATCCAAATTCGGTGATTCTTTTTGATACCTGTAGAATACCTGACCTAGTTTATTTTCTGTAAAATAATCTTATGCTATTAGTTGCTGTGGACATAATTATATTCGTCACAAAACTGCGCGCACCTACTTTTTCCAGATTTCCAAAAGTAGGAAAACGGAGCGCGCCCCGCCAAACGGGACCGCCCCGCCGTGTACCAAGTGTACCCCATGGTGCACACAGCATAACCGAACACGTGAAATTTTGTGGAGACTGATTCAGACGCGTGCGCGCGCCGGAATCAGGCCGTATCCGCGGACACATCCCGTGTCGCAACTTTTGTGGAACTCGTGCGTATTTTGTGCACGCTTGTCAGATTATGACGAAACTTATGCCACTGGACTCGTGGTAACGCGCTGGTCCTGTGACCCAATTTTCATGCAATTCTGAGACGGTTGACCAAATCGCCAATTGGCGGGCCCCACAGTTGACTTTTTGGACAAAATTTTGTTCGGCCCATCGGAATCCACATTTGGACATACCGTTGGGTTCGTATTGACATCTAGAGTTGTTTGATCTATAGTTTGTCCCATTTAGAGACTGTTACCCTTGGCATGCTTTTCGATGCAAAGTGGGCCACACGTGGACCCCACTTTTGCCCGAAATTACCGTTTTGCCCCTGTGTCCAAATTGGACGAAAGGGATGTGCTTTTTAGCTATTTTGCTTATTTCGGAAATGTTGGTGATGTTTATTTCAGCATCCTGAGACGTTTGTTCGGAGTCCTTAGTTCCAGGTTCTGTGTCCTTGACAGTTGGGCGCGTACACTTTACAGATTTCTTGCCAGGCAAGTATACCTTGCCATTGTACTATTTTTACATTCCATATGAGGCATGCATGTTTACTTTCTGTTTATTTAGTTCATTTATTCTAACTGCTATATAAACTGCGCGTCCAAGGAAACTTGGGTGCAACGACGGTGTCGTCGTACTATATTTTTATTTATGTATATGCGTTGGACCTACTTTATGAGACTACCCCATTTTCATGAGACATTTATGTTTCATTGGCCATGGCACTATTCTTACACGAGTGTGAGTCACATGTAGGACACGAACTTGCGTACTCGGATGGTCACCGGTACGTATAGGTCGTGCGACGGATAGGGATAACTGCCAATAGAAACTTTGCATGCTAGTAGACCTGGCGGTTATTAGAGGTATTATCGTGTCATGGACATGACATGCTTAGAGCGTTGGGTGGGGAGAACAACAAGTAAGGCATTTGGGCTCCTTTGCACTTTTCTTGTGTAACCCGTACGCTCCGCCGGAGATGCGCGGTCATGATGACACCTATACTACTTGGCGGGCCTCCGTCGTTCAAAAGACGACGTGCCTTTGTAGGCCCCTGGGTCTCCAAGAGAACCATGCCAATCCTATTATGGCCAGATAGCCCACTTGTTAGAAAGTTGTTCTCAAACTGCATTCACATTGATGGTTAGGCGACCCCGATGGATGTTTATTTTCAGTACTTTATTGGCATATGTTTTTTGTATCTTGTTACGTCCCTCTGAGGACCTGGTCCCTTCCAGATATAGGTGAGCAGGAGTACCCGCAGGAGTATGGACCTGGACCTGACGCTACCTATCAGTCTGAGGAGATCTTACCTTCTGATTATATGTGATTCCTTGCAGCTGTTTAGAGATTCTAGTTGCTATTCTTTTTGAGACATTTATTCTTATATTAGAGTTTATTCTCTTCTCTCTTTAGTAGTTTATTATAGTCGATTTGCAGTGGATTTGTTTCCACCCGACTATCACACTTTGAGATTACTATTTGAGACTGCTTCTTTGATATTCATTTATTGATTTTTATTATTCTATTATTTGTGCTGTGGATGAGATATAGAACTGCGTGTGACTTATCGTGACATATATTACCACTGTGGATTGGATATTTATGTACAGCGTACGTGTGTATATGGTTTTCATATATTGGAGTTCGTATACATACGGCTGGCGTGTTACGTATTTCTAGTCCTACGTATTTTGGGACTGGGGCGTGACATGGCCTGGGTGGCTCGGTGGGGAAGATGATGGTGAGGGGAGTCGACTCAGGCGGAGGCGATGGCCGCGGGTCGAGGCTCGACGAGGTCTGGCCGGGGCTCGTCGGGTGAACGGGGACCGGAGGAGAAGGGGAAGGAGACGGATTGGCCGGAGGTTAATGGTGGTGTTGATGGTCGAGGGGGAGAGGTGAACGTGAGGGAGGAGACTGCTGGCGGTGTGCAGCGGGGAAGGGCAGTGGTGGTCGAGGGTGGAGGTTAGCGGTGGTCGAGACGAGTCTCAGGCGGAGGAATGATGCTGCTGGCGGAGGAAGTCGAGGAGCGGAGGAGGAGTTACTCCGGGAACGACGAGGTGGTGGTGAGCGGTTGAGGAAGGAGAGGACATGGAGCAGGTGGAGTTCAGGTGAACGGTGGGCTCAGGCGGCTTCCGGCGAGTTGACTCAGCTGCTCCGGAGGTCGGGTTCCAGAGAAGGGGAGGAAGAAGAAGATGAGATGGGTCAGTTGTGAATAGTAGTTTAGGTATTGGGTTTGTGGAAAAAAAGGAAAAGTGATTATTTATACATGTAGAATTTGGATTTTTGTTGACCTAGAAAGTTTGGGCTTGGTCAACACCTCTTGGGGTTGGGCCTTGACCTCACATGGGGATGTTTGGAGGGCTATAATTGTATTATTTAAAATATAAGGCTAGGTTTAAATGAGGGGCGATGTTGCGCGTTGCACATTCCGAAAATTATGAAAAAAATTCATATAAAGGGAAAATAGGTTTTTTCATGTATTGTGTCCAATGGTGTGGACACCTTAATGCACTTTTGCATAAAAGTGCCAAACAATTAAAAAATTGCACAAAGACGAAAATTAAATTAAATTAATTAAAATTAATGTGCAAGGTGTTCTATAATTAATTAGAAGTACATGTGATTAGGATTAGGTGGGACACAAGTGTCATGGACATAGAAGACTCAGAATAGAATATTATCATAAATTAGGTTGCACAAAATGGGTCAAGATTGTGTCTCCAATTTCGATTGGAACGCACAAGGATACAAAGTCGTATTTATATAGAATTAAATATAAACGTCTGCGACGAATGTTATGCGACTAAAATATAACACAAGAGAGCATAATTATAAGTTACACAAAGGTCAGAATGGAAGACTGGCATGTCTAGGACAAGGGTGTTAAATTTGTAGGAAGGAAATGGCTAGTGAGGTGCTCCAATTATCGAAGCAACGGTAAGGTGCACTATGTGATTTAATTGTTGTAAAATTAAATAAAATGTCGTGTCCTATTTCTAATTGGATTCAACTAGCCCTAGTTTTACTATCTATGCCAAGTAGGCCTAGTTTTGGATGAGGGGGTTTACATCATCCTAATACCAAGGATTCCTATATTCTAGCAGAAGGCTATACTCAAGGAACTATTAGGGAAGTACATGAATCCCTGATTTTTAATTAAAACCCTGTTTAGTCCGGTTCAACCCGGTTTAGTCCGGTTCGAGTCTGGTTTAATTAAAATCCTGGTTTTTAGCTATTTAAAAATAGTTTTTGAGCCCAATAAATTTCAGAAAAATTACACAACATCCAATAATTAATTATACACCCAAAATATAATTTTTGCAATATTTTAATACTCAATTTAATACATAAAAATATTAATCCCTGAAGGGCATTTTTAATAATTAACTAAAATCACCGAAAAATCCAGAATTTATTTTTAATTTTTTTTTTTAAAACCGGGTGTTATAGGGTCGGAGGTCGGCCGGCGGCTAAGGTAGGGTTTAGGGTTTGGTTGGGTTTTAGATGGTTTGGTTTTGTATATGTATATATATGTATATATATAGATAGGAAGGAGAGAGAGTTGGAGAGTTGGGTTTGCTCAGGGGGATATCCGCTGGGTTGCTGGGGATGGGTGTGCTAGTGGTTTTAGGAATAGGAAGTAGTTGTTAGTTTGTTTAGGTTTTATTTTAGGTTTTATAAGAGGTTTTATTTTTATTTTTATTTTTATTTTTATTTTTATTTTTATTTTTATTTTTATTTTTATTTTTATTTTTATTTTTATTTTTATTTTTATTTATTTTATTTTATTTTATTTTATTTTTATTTTTATTTTTATTTTTATTTTTTTATTTTTATTTTTATTTTTATTTTTATTTTTATTTCTATTTCTATTTCTATTTCTATTTCTATTTCTATTTCTATTTCTATTTCTATTTCTATTTCTATTTCTATTTTTATTTTTATTTTTATTTTTATTTTTATTTTTATTTTTATTTTTATTTTTATTTTTATTTTTATTTTTATTTTTATTTTTATTTTTATTTTTATTTTTATTTTTATTTTTATTTTTATTTTTATTTTTATTTTTATTTTTGTTTTTGTTTTTATTTTTATTTTTATTTTTATTTTTATTTTTATTTTTATGTCCTTTTTCATTTTCTTTTGTTTTTGTTTTTGTTTTTCTTTTGTTTTCTATTATTATTATTATTATTATTATTATTATTATTATTATTATTATTATTATTATTATTATTAACCATATATTTATTTTTATATATTTACATATATATATGAGGTTAAGAAAATCTAAAATAATATTTGCACACACAAAATAAATTCTAGAAAATTATTTTGTAAGGCTTTAATAAAATTCTACACTCAAAATACTTTATGAAATATTTTATAATTAATAATTAGATATTTATCTAGTTATAATAGATCAAATAATTATATTATCTAATTAACTAAGTAAATAATTAAATGGTTATCCACAAAATAGGTAATAGTAAATAATGTGCATATTTTATAAAAAGAGAAAAATGCCTAACTTGGCACAGAGAATTATGGGATGCTAATTGTAGAAAAGTTGGGATAGAGAAAAAACCAACCGCAAATAAATTATATATATAAATCTAAATATTTAACAATCAATCTACGGTCGTTACACTAATGTCATACTAATGCCAAGGGGTCGAATTCTTGTGCCACGAAAAGATCCTACAGGTAGTGTCTCTTGTGTGCGCTACTTCCTATGATGGACGATACAAATTTTGAAGCCATCCTATATTATTAATATCCAAACCATGGTAAAGTTTCCTAATAAAATTATTGGATTTTAATTGATAAAAAAAATCTAAGACAAATACAAGAAATTTAAATTACACACGAGATACCTATTTTTGGGTGAGGGATTTACACTTGTAGTAGTTCCTGTTATATTATTTGCTTGAGTTTTTTCTACATATATATACTCTTGAGATGTATATGTTCAACCCAGGACCGTGAGACTTTGCTTAACGTCCGAATAATATTCGGGTGTCGACGCCATACGCAGAGTCGTGTAACGTCACTTAGAGAGTTGTTATCTCGATCTTATACTTTCGTGCTTGCTTTATCAAGTACGTCATACCATAGGACACTTGACACTATTCATGAGACAGAATCTTCCTAAGTTATTCATGGTGATTCTGTATAGGTTACAGGATTCGTGGCATAGATCTTACATATGCATAGCTATCATTATGACTCGTTGCATTAGCTAGAGGTCATGATCTTGCGTATTATGGACATGAGACGTGAGGTTACATTGGGTGGGGAGAGTCTTACCATATAAAAGGCTGATTATGTTATATATATATATATATATATATTACATTACTGGAAGTGCCTTAGACTCTGACCAGAGCTTTGGCACACTTACTGGCCCTTCGAAAATAAATGCTGCTATGGATTTCTCCGACACAGAGCCTATAGTAGTTTCAGCCTGAGCATGATTAATGCTCACATTTGCATATCACATAGCTGGTTACATAGTTTACCCTGTGGATATTTATTTTTATATACTGTATTTTGTTTGGCTTGAGTTATTCTTGTACCTTGATATGTCCCCTGAGGACTTGGATCCGGATTATGTCCCCAGGTATAGCAGAGGAGATATACCCCAAGGTATACGGGATAGGAGTAGACACTGGAGCAGTACCAGCACCAGAGGACGAGGTGGTGCCAGAGGCTTTCTCCTGAGTATTTGCTTTATATACTCAGTTATTTTGTTTCTAGTTTGTTTATTTTCTGTCTCTTGGATTATTGTACCAAACTCATTATCGGGTTGCTCTCCGAGATATTTTATTGAGACTTGTTATTGGATTATATTTTATTTTGATTATTCTGACATTTGATCTGTGATTACCTTCTGTGGATGAGATTATAATTAGACTGTGACATGTATCATAGACCATTATATTATTTTACAGCTTAAGTATACTCTAACGGGTCCATTAAATTGGGTTTGCCCATTGGAGTGTGCTGCTGGCCATTGCCACGTGGCTAGCCCCTCGATATTTTGGGACTGGGGCGTGACACAATCATAGCAACCAAGTTAAGTAATCAAAGGAACCTAGTTTAGTTATACCTTGCTATATTGGTTCGGATTGGTTCTACTTCCAAATTCCAATTTCAGCCATATGTCAAGTCATGTATAGTGCAGTGACCTTCATGTACATAGGCCACTATACGCATAAGCCACCATGCGCTAATCCATGCACATAAGCCACAATGCGTCAATCTATGTGCATAAGCCATCATACGCCAATCCATGTGCATAAGCCTTCATGTGTGTCCTGCATGCACATAGACCATCATGCGCATTGAGACACTATGCGTCAAGCTCTGCCATGCGCCAAGATGCCAAGACTTCTAATACGCTGCCATGCGCCAAGTCTTGCAAAGCGTCAAGTCCTGTCATACGCAAAGGTCTGCCCTTTGTGCCCATACTCTACAATCCTTGGTCATCTTATAATCTTTCTTCCAACTGGAATGTGCGTCCTTCAGTCGCTATCTCCTCCATCCTCGAAAATGGTAGGTGCCGACAACTCACTTTCAATATTTGATAAATGACTCATTCCCTCATCCAAATGTTCGAAGTAAATTTCGTCAATCTTCTCAAGTTTATGAAAACTTGTGTCCAGAAGACTTGAACGGATGTTCCCCATCTTTATTCGGATCTTACTTTGAGATTGTTAGTCCCGAGGCTTAACCAAAGATGGAAGAATGCATGATTGAGATCAGAGGTTCACACAAAAGTTTCCACTTTGACTATTCTCGATTTCCACGAAGAACTATATAAGGATTCTGATTACAACTTGCTCTCAAGATTACAAAAGAATCAGAATTAACCAAACTTTTTGTTCTTTCTTGCAATCGCAGTTATAAATGGACAGAACATAGTTACAATAAAATAAAAATGACCTTTGTTCTTCCTTGCAAAATGCAGTTGCAATCAGACAGAATGAACCAAGAAAAAAATGAGAAGAAAACAGAATAAAAATTTATCCTTGCTGGGGTGGTGAAGACCACCATTGCTTAAAATAAGATTCATCCTCTATCGATGATCTTCTCCCAGGAGCCAACAAGTTGACAAGAGAACTTCTGAAACGCTCATAGTCACCTCTTTGTGTGACTCGAACGAGCTTCTTTGGACCCTCTTTCTCAACTTTTTGGTCTGTATCAAAAGGAGACTAGAGGGCTCTTTATATAGGGAAGAATGGAAGCCCATCCTCCTTTTTTCCAATGTGGGACTAAAAAGACAATATATAAAATTGATATCACACAATTGCAGCCTAATGCATAGCCTGCTCAGCGCCCATTCAGCGACCGCTAATGCAACACGTGCATGCAATCCGAGAATAAAAGTCGTGCACGAGTGCAACAACAACGCATAAGTGCCTTGCAATGATACTATGTACAAAGTGCGCCAACAAAATTCTACTTTGCGCCATTGAGCCCGAGTTCGAGTTCGAGTCCAAGTCACTAAGATCCTTTGGGGCTTAGCTCCTATGAAAATAATTCCAAGAGCATGACAAAAAGCATAAATGCTTTCATGAGGAGTTAATTCTTTTTCTCCTAAAAAATACCCCCACATGGCACCCATTTGCCCCACCACACCACATGTGCATACCTCAACTCATACAAAGTATTATATTGAGATACACACTTGGTGGTGTAGCCAATGTGGGACTATCTTTACTAGTCCAAAGGCAAAAGCACCAACAGTTAGTATAATAACCATTTACATAAAACATAGGGGAGGTCAGTGTAATTATTTTCAAAATAAGGAAGGCCCTTATAATAAACATAAAATATATGGGAGGTTAGCATAAATAACCCTTATAATATTAATTATTGTTATATTTACATCTAAGGATTGAACTATAGAATCAATAAGTCAATCATAGGATATGCTTCCTATAAAACACAATCGTTGACAATGTATATGTATTAGGTTGGCCTAGAGGTCGTTTGATACGTAGCTGGCCATATATAGTAACGTGACATATTCTAGGAGCGGGACGTAATAGGCAATAGTACTCTGAGCTAGGACAATAGCTCGTGCTTTCGCTTCAGGATTTGTTGTAGCATGTGGGGCTTCAAGATCTTATGGAGATTATCCGATGGACGAAGGCAATTATTGCCATTGAGAGCAACATTTTTGAGGAGGTTCAAAAGGAGTTCAAGAATTTCCATCTATGGTGAGTTAAGGCGTTCAAGGCATTCTTCGATCTACTTAATTGTATAGGATCATCTGTGTGGATCACCATTGGAGGTCGTACATGTCGTACCCCGATCCTGTAGGGGCCGATCGTCCTCGTTTGGTCCCTAAGGAACCGATCGCCCTCGCTTAGGCACGATGCCGTGCAAGCCTAAGTTGCGCTTGCACCAGGCAACGTACCTGCACAAGACACAAGTTAGACAAAAATATACATATATAGGCACGAAATGTAAATGCAGAGAACCAAAGTTGAACACATTTATAGGCACACAAAATACTTTATTTTATTGAATACTGAAGATTTGGATTACAAAGTGCTTGCTTGGCTGAGTTACAAAATATGCCTTAGAAGGCTTACAACTCTTTTTACATTCCCAAAATTAGCCACAATGCCCACACATTACATCCTTGTAGTATGACCAAAATAACAAAATATCTAGCAAAAGAGGAGTAGCCCACTGGAGAGGAAAGCAAAATAAAGTAGCACAAGCACAGTCCGCGGAAGGTTGTGCTAACGTCGATTTAGATTTAGAATGCTTGCCAAGCTCTCGCTTCCAATACCTGGATAATTGTCCACAAACATGGGTCAGTACTACCACATATACTGGTGAGCGACCATGGCCAAACTCACCTTAGAAATCCATACTAAGTAAGCATATTGTAACACCCCGTTCCGCTCAAGCGGACTGCCAACTCAAATGACAAAAGTGCAATGTCTCAACCCGCTTTGCCTCAAACGAGAAGCAAAGGAGATCCAGACTTGTCCCTACAGGAATTCTGCTTAGGATTTCAGAGGCTCGCTTGACGTATCGTTCTACCGAGGCGAATCATCGTTAAGGTGGGTGGCTACGGTGAA
Source organism: Iris macrosiphon (assembly GCA_036927795.1). Lineage (NCBI taxonomy): Eukaryota > Viridiplantae > Streptophyta > Magnoliopsida > Asparagales > Iridaceae > Iris > Iris macrosiphon. The sequence continues at coordinate 43,021,738 of JAYESA010000009.1, read as the reverse complement.
CTTGTCTTTGCTTAGCCAGCACACATAAAATATGGAATATTTCATGCTAGTCGCTAGGTAAATCACCCCTGCATGCTAATAAGAATCCAACGCACCTAGCTAAGGGAATAATCCCAACTTGTATTGCTTATGCTAGAACATAGAAATTGAAATACTGCTTATATTCAGACCCTCGCATGCTAAATCCCTTACGGTTTTATCTCTCGGCTTACCTTCGGGTCCGAGCAAACGTGTCTGCTTATGTTCCTTAGAAATGTGTGCTTGCCTGCTTACTAATGTCTAACGTTATTGTATTGTGCATGCATTCTTGTTAGCCAGGAGACTATCAAATAGTTCTTCTGTGCAATTGAACCTGCAAGTATCCGGGACCGTTAGGTCATCCAAGGCAAATCCCCGAACCAGGGGAATGCATCAAGCAAGAATGAATATTGAACGTGAATTACACTTGAATGATAATCATGCCAAGTATGCATCTGAACGAGGATCGTGTCATGTACAGATTGAATCCCAGCTCGTGGAGCAATATGCTCGCTCAGAATAAGTTTAAGTTTCATGATTATCATGTCAAGCTATGGAAAAAGGATAGACCCTGACCCTGCATTATCGCTGACAACTTGTGCACAAGGTATGTTTGTCACGACCCGCACCCGGAAATTCAGGCACGAGTGCGTGGGTACGTCCAGCCTACGCCGCAGTGTCGGCGGTAGTACGCTGTCTAGGGCATAATCACAGGTAATAAATCTAGCTCATTCACAATAATTAAATAGGCAAGGAAAAATAGCAGGAAAAAGAACGCTAAGATTTTATAACCAGAATATGATAATCAGATCCAGAGTTTATTACAGAACCATAGATTATATCGGGGACAAACCCGATTACTAAGATGAAAGGAAATAAACAACTAATGCTAACTACTCTGCAGGAGTAGTCTCCTGGGGGGGAACCGGCTCTGCAACTGTATCACCTGCTGGCTCATAGGGTCCATAATAGGTAGGGGCAAGGTTCTCATCATCGCCTAAACAACGGATCCAGTCAGGAAAGGAGCAAAGTACACAATGCACAACAAGATTTAAGCTAAATATTTGTGACAGGTAGAAAATAACTGACTAAGCATCATGTTGAGAATATGCGTAAGTAAATAGTAAAATTAACTGAGAAATAATGCTATAAAATAAGACTAGAAGTAAAGTATGATTAATTGCTATAAACCAGAAATACGAGTAAAATAGGAAAAATGTGACAGGAAATGTAACTGTAACAAGACAACAAGAACTGCAACAAGACAGGAACTATGTGCGTGAACTTGTGTATTTAGAATACATAGTTGGCATGTAGGGGTTTATAAGGCTAATAAGGCCGTCATAGACGACTAGCAGTCAGGAACAATCAGGAATAAGGCTGATGGTACAGTCGCGTACCAACAGCTAGCAGTCACGACAAGGGGAAAGGTAAACTACATGCCTCCTAGTATTCTCCCACCCGACATGAAAAGCAAGACATGAAATATATTATTCAAGACATGAAATCCAGTGTTCTAACTCTACATATGATCATCAATGGTACTATTAAGCAGGGAATTTATTTATCACAATATAAAGGTTAAACTTGAAATGCAGGTACTTGCCTGTTGTTTGGATCTGATTAATTTGGTTCTTGGAGAAATTTCCAGAGATGAGTCCAAAAGCTGAAATAGACATTACCATCACGCTCAGAAGATGTCAAATAGCTAGAAACGCCTGTCCTTGGGTCCAATTTGGAGACAAGGGCAAAAACGGCAGTTTCGGGTCAAAACGGGGTCCGCCGGTGGGCCCGCTTTGCACCAAAAAATGTGTCCGGGTCAACGGTTTCCAAATTCACCAAACTTAGTGTCAACAGGTCAGGAACGCTGATGCGAACCCAACGGAACTTCCAGATTTGGATTCCGATGAGCCGATCACGAAATCGTCCGTCGAGCGGGGCCTGTGGGGCCCACGACACGCAATTTTGTCAACGTTCTCAGAATCGAACCAAACTTGACCCACAGGACCAGCGTATCGCTACGAGTCCGATGGCACAAGTTTCGTCTCGATCCGACGTGTGTGCACGAAGTTAGGGTGAATTGCAGAAAAGGCGGATACGGGGCGATGTCCGCGGATACGCGTGGATTCCGGTGTGCACGCACACCCGAATCAGCTTTCACGAAATCTCACACATCCATATCGACGACGCGCACGTATCTGCGAAGACCGCACGCGACCAAGTCGTCCCGTTTGGCGGGGCGCACTCAGTTCCGGGGTGAAACAGGGTCTGGTTTTTCCTATTTTTGGATCGCGGTGTGCGATCACCACAGGACGCGATGCCCCGAACAGTTTGTCCGGACACCGAGAGGGTCATACAGGCTTCACAACGCAATTTACGGAATTGAAAAAGGAGCTACGAGGCGAAAGTTATGAGTACCTGAATATGGCTCGAAACCGGGGCTGAAATCGTGTCCGTGTCGTGTCCGACACGACACAGGCTGTGTCCGACACGAAGAATTAGGGTTTAGGGTTTTCTCGCAGGACTCCGGCGGAGGGCGGCCGGACAGAGGCGGAGGGGGCCGGGGGCAGCGCGGGGGGGCACGGCGAGGCGGCTGGGGACCATCGGCGGCAGGGGCGGCCGTCGGCGGGCTGCTGCGGCCGCTGCTGCTGAGGGGGAGCCGGAGGCAGTCGTCGAGGGGGCCGGGCACGGTGGAGGAGGAGGCCGGGGAGAGGGATAGCGGCGGTGGCGGCGTCGGGCAGCGGTGGCGGTGGGCGTGGCGGCGTCGGGCAGCGGTGGCGTGGTCGAGAGCGACGGCGGTGGGGGGGGTTAAATAGGGGTGGCGAGGCGAGGGGGCTCCGGGCGGAGCGGCGGCTAGCGCGGGGCGCGGGGACGCGTGGCGCTGGCCGGGCGGAGCGGCGGGCGGCGCGGCCGGCGGGAGCGGAGCGGGGAGCGGGTCGTGGGGGAGAGGGCTGGGGAGCGGGTCGGGGTCCGGGCCGGTCGGGTTCAAGCGGACCCGACCCGACCCGTTAGGGTGACGGGCCGCGGGGGACTGGGCCGGGCCGGCCCAATGGGCCGGGGGCTGGGATTTAAGGAATATAATAATAATAATAATAATAATAATAATAATAATAATAATAATAATTAATAACTAATAACTAATTAAGTAAATAGTTTGTTTTAGGTGTTTTAAAAATAGATCCGGGGTCCAATAAATTTCAGAAAAATTGTCCTAAGTCCAGTTTTCCATTTTACACCCAAAAATATTATTTTCATAATATTTTAATATTATTTATTATCAATTAAAAATTTTGTAATAATTCAAAACCCTGATTTTAATTGCAGAAAATTTCCAAAAAATTCCAGAAAATTGTGAAAAATCCCAATTTTAATATTTTTGAAAAATCAGGGGCTTACAATCTACCCAACTTATAAAAATTTTGTCCTCGAAATTTAAATTATGGCAGGGTTCTCTCTGTCCAAACTCACTTGGTCACAGTATAACGGGTTTCTCTTAGGTGAACATTGCGGTCGCTACCCAACTTAGAATTTTACCCATATCCTTTAAGGCTGTACAACTAGTAAAGCTAGGTCCCAACTTAATAAATCATGGTATTGAATCTTTAAGTCTGCAACACAAAACACATCACTTAGGGTATTGCCTTAGTCATAAAGGGTTAACATCAATTTGACCGGTCTGAGGGGTATGTCTAACACTACAATTCAACTTATATCAAGCACAGGATTTTGTCTTTCCGAAGTAAGGGAAGACGAGGATCAATAATAAGAGTTTAAGGGCGAGGTGGTAGAACAGAGGTATAGGGATCAAGGCGTTTAAAGAATTCTAATGGGGATTGTCAGGCGGTTATGGATTGAGATTCTATTCTGGTAATCATTTATTCGCATGCTCGTATTAGTACGGTTATGTAACTGATACGATATGCTCGGACACTTTTAGGGGCAAGTATACTAGTCACTATATCTCTCAATCCACGTAAGGTAGTCGTGCGAAGTGCGAATCAAAATGCACTAAGGTTGATCAGACCGTAGTACACTGATTCTGAGTAGACACTTGTATTAGTGGGGTTGATCAGGCCTCAGTAATACATGTGTCCTGAACAAGCCCGATAAAGGTAAGCTTGCAAAACTAAGCTATAAAATAGCAGCATATGTCAAGTTCAGCAAAATTTAAGTGCGCTAGATAATGATGAAAGGAGGTACAAATTATTGAAGTTCACAAAATAACATAAAATAAGCACAATAGCAAAAAGTCTCTAAAACAGTTATCAAATTTTAAAAGCATACCAGGTATTTAGCAAGTTCAAAATTACTAGGTTGGGGCTGAGGTCACGAACCAATAGGCATGAGCTAAACAATGCTAGAAAAGGTATCTACGAATCACTTACGCGCATTAGCTGCTTCCAGAGTTTGCGCGTTCTCCACGGTCATCACGTAAGCTTGTCCGCGTCCTGGAGCAGTGGGGCAGTCCCTCACTTGGTGTTCTGTTGATCCACAATATAGACAGGCACCCAGTCTCTTCCAACAAACTTGCCAGGTGTGACCTTGTTTTTGACAAAAGCCACAAGTGGGAACTCGTTGATTCTGTCCTTGAGCTTGGTGTTGGGGTGCTGTGGCTCGAGGGAGAGGACGCTGGGTTTGCTGCGGGGACCTCTGCTGTTGTTGTTGTTGAAAAGGGCGTTTGTTGGGTCCCGCATTTCCGGTATCTCTTTCTCGCTTTAGCTTATGCCCCATGTCTCTCTCAACGCCTTGTGCCACGTTTAAGATTTCCTCGTAGGTGCGGGCTCGGCTGGTGGTGACAGCAAGGCGAATATCCGGAGACAGCCCCTTCTTGAATCTACGGGCTCTGTCCTCCGGGGTACGAACCATGTACTCCACAAAGTGGCTTAACCTGCTAAATTCAGCAGTATATTCATCAACAGACATGTTACCTTGTTCCAGTCTCTCGAATTGGCTTTCGAGAGCTTCCCGAGCCACTTCGGGATAAAATTTCTCCTTGAATAGCCTTTTGAAGTCCTCCCAGGTGAGGTCAGGAGCAGATAGTTGGGGTTCATCTCTGAACCAGGTTCGAGCAATGTCGAACAGTTGCAGGCTTGCGGACTCCACTTTGAGATCATCAGGAACCCGAGCAGTCTTCAGGAGTCTCTCTACGTTCTCTATCCATTCATCGGCATAGAGAATGCCTTCAGTTCCGTAAAATTCCAGGGGTCTGAGGTTTTTGAAGTCTTTGGCACTCCCTGGCCTCTTGAGTGGCGACTCCTGGGACTTAATAGCTTCTGAGAGGCTGGTCCGCAGAAGTGCAGTCTGTTCTTTCTGGGATTCCACTAGTCCCTGGAACACTCCAAGTAGTTGTGCCCCATCTAAAGTAACTGCCGGAGTAGATGGAGGTGGAGGGAGTGCAAGAGTTTCGGGCACAGTCTGCTCAGCTGGTTCTGATGTGCCTCCTACTGTGTTCCTTGTCTGAACCATTCTGAAAGATGAAGGGATAGGGAGATCAGAGTAGATTACTTGGAAATCAAGGGCGATAGAAAAAAATTGATCAGAAGTGATATCAAGAATTAAAATAAGGACCCTATACTGTGAATGAGCTTTTCCTAGAATCCTCAATCTTATTGCAGGCCTGTTCGGTCCCTAAGTTGAAACCGAACAATTTAGTCGTTTGACCTGCATGGGCCACCACAAAAACGTGTCACGACCCGCACCCGGAAATTCGGGCACGAGTGCGTGGGTACGTCCAGCCTACGCCGCAGTGTCGGCGGTAGTACGCTGTCTAGGGCATAATCACAGGTAATAAATCTAGCTCATTCACAATAATTAAATAGGCAAGGAAAAATAGCAGGAAAAAGAACGCTAAGATTTTATAACCAGAATATGATAATCAGATCCAGAGTTTATTACAGAACCATAGATTATATCGGGGACAAACCCGATTACTAAGATGAAAGGAAATAAACAACTAATGCTAACTACTCTGCAGGAGTAGTCTCCTGGGGGGGAACCGGCTCTGCAACTGTATCACTTGCTGGCTCATAGGGTCCATAATAGGTAGGGGCAAGGTTCTCATCATCGCCTAAACAACGGATCCAGTCAGGAAAGGAGCAAAGTACACAATGCACAACAAGATTTAAGCTAAATATTTATGACAGGTAGAAAATAACTGACTAAGCATCATGTTGAGAATATGCGTAAGTAAATAGTAAAATTAACTGAGAAATAATGCTATAAAATAAGACTAGAAGTAAAGTATGATTAATTTCTATAAACCAGAAATACGAGTAAAACAGGAAAAATGTGACAGGAAATGTAACTGTAACAAGACAACAAGAACTGCAACAAGACAGGAACTATGTGCGTGAACTTGTGTATTTAGAATACATAGTTGGCATGTAGGGGTTTATAAGGCTAATAAGGCCGTCATAGACGACTAGCAGTCAGGAACAATCAGGAATAAGGCTGATGGTACAGTCGCGTACCAACAGCTAGCAGTCACGACAAGGGGAAAGGTAAACTACATGCCTCCTAGTATTCTCCCACCCGACATGAAAAGCAAGACATGAAATATATTATTCAAGACATGAAATCCAGTGTTCTAACTCTACATATGATCATCAATGGTACTATTAAGCAGGGAATTTATTTATCACAATATAAAGGTTAAACTTGAAATGCAGGTACTTGCCTGTTGTTTGGATCTGATTAATTTGGTTCTTGGAAAAATTTCCAGAGATGAGTCCAAAAGCTGAAATAGACATTACCATCACGCTCAGAAGATGTAAAATAGCTAGAAACGCCTGTCCTTGGGTCCAATTTGGAGACAAGGGCAAAAACGGCAGTTTCGGGTCAAAACGGGGTCCGCCGGTGGGCCCGCTTTGCACCGAAAAACGTGTCCGGGTCAACGGTCTCCAAATTTACCAAACTTAGTGTCAACAGGTCAGGAACGCTGATGCGAACCCAACGGAACTTCCAGATTTGGATTCCGATGAGCCGATCACGAAATCGCCCGTCGAGCGGGGCCTGTGGGGCCCACGACACGCGATTTCGTCAACGTTCTCAGAATCGAACCAAACTTGACCCACAGGACCAGCATATCGCTACGAGTCCGATGGCACAAGTTTCGTCTCGATCAGACGTGTGTGCACGAAGTTAGGGTGAATTACAGAAAAGGCGGATACGGGGCGATGTCCGCGGATACGCGTTGATTCCGGTGTGCACGCACACCCGAATCAGCTTCCACGAAATCTCACACATCCGTATCGACGACGCGCACGTATCTGTGAAGACCGCACGCGACCAAGTCGTCCCGTTTGGCGGGGCGCACTCAGTTCCGGGGTGAAACAGGGTCTGGTTTTTCCTGTTTTTGGATCGCGGTGTGCGATCACCACAGGACGCGATGCCCCGAACAGTTTGTCCGGACACCGAGAGGGTCATACAGGCTTCACAACGCAATTTACGGAATTGAAAAAGGAGCTACGAGGCGAAAGTTATGAGTACCTGAACATGGCTCGAAACCGGGGCTGAAATCGTGTCCGTGTCGTGTCCGACACGACACAGGCTGTGTCCGACACGAAGAATTAGGGTTTAGGGTTTTCTCCCCGGACTCCGGCGGAGGGCGGCCGGACAGAGGCGGAGGGGGCCGGGGGCAGCGCGGGGGGGCACGGCGAGGCGGCTGGGGACCGTCGGCGGCAGGGGCGGCCGTCGGCGGGCTGCTGCGGCCGCTGCTGCTGAGGGGGAGCCGGAGGCAGTCGTCGAGGGGGCCGGGCACGGTGGAGGAGGAGGCCGGGGAGAGGGATAGCGGCGGTGGCGGCGTCGGGCAGCGGTGGCGGTGGGCGTGGCGGCGTCGGGCAGCGGTGGCGTGGTCGAGAGCGACGGCGGTGGGGGGGGTTAAATAGGGGTGGCGAGGCGAGGGGGCTCCGGGCGGAGCGGCGGCTAGCGCGGGGCGCGGGGACGCGTGGCGCTGGCCGGGCGGAGCGGCGGGCGGCGCGGCCAGCGGGAGCGGAGCGGGGAGCGGGTCGTGGGGGAGAGGGCTGGGGAGCGGGTCGGGGTCCGGGCCGGTCGGGTTCAAGCGGACCCGACCCGACCCGTTAGGGTGACGGGCCGCGGGGGACTGGGCCGGGCCGGCCCAATGGGCCGGGGGCTGGGATTTAAGGAATAAAATAATAATAATAATAATAATAATAATAATAATTAATAACTAATTAAGTAAATAGTTTGTTTTAGGTGTTTTAAAAATAGATCCGGGGTCCAATAAATTCCAGAAAAATTGCCCTAAGTCCAGTTTTCTATTTTACACCCAAAAATATTATTTTTATAATATTTTAATATTATTTATTATCAATTAAAAATTTTGTAATAATTCAAAACCCTGATTTTAATTACAGAAAATTCCCAGAAAATTTCAGAAAATTGTGAAAAATCCCAATTTTAATATTTTTGAAAAATCAGGGGCTTACAATGTTATGTTGAGTTCCGCGGACGGTCACCAGGGCACTAGGACCGATCCGATCCGTACAGGACGTATGAGCATTCGTATGTTATGGGGCAAGGTGTTATGCAGCGGGGCTCGCCACCTGCGTTGCATATCATCTGTGTCTTGAGACTGTGAACCGTCCATAATGGCTACGCCAGCGACTTATGTCATATAGATAAGTCATCCTCGCTTAGCGGCTATCCGCGTGCGAGTCATTGCATAGCATCAAATGAATAACTGAACACCTGAACGATCATGCTATAAAAACTCTCGTATTTGCATATGCTATGCCCCTGAATGTTTATACTTGTCCGTGCTTAAATTAACAATATTTGCCTTGGACAGGGAAGGAGATGGTAAGTTGGTAAGTCTCGCCGTGTTTTCTCTCATGTAGCACGGCGCACTGCCACACGAGTTAGGCTATTCAAATCTTGCATGAAACTGATCCTAAGACAACTAGAACGATAACTTAATAGTTGTGCACGAAACCTATATTACGTGTTTGGATTTGTCGAGCGGGCGAGTAGCTTCCCCACCAGTGCATTCAATGTACTGATAATCCACCAGTTTGTATGCAGGGTGTGAGAGAACCTCATTCGGTGCGGATGCCTCCTTCGTGCGTGCTAAGGCCAAGAGTTCCCTCTGAAGTCTTGGAGCACTACGTCCGGAACTGAAGCACATATACAAGACATAATGTTGTGAACATCGCCTGAACATCGCCTGTACAATCATTCCACAATTGTAGCCACTTGGCACGCTTTTATTGTTTCAGAGAGAGAGGCTTGAGCGACTTGTAATCTCGGCTAAGCGCCGCCTGTAACACATGTTTATATCAATAAAGATCTTGCTTTACTTTAACTTATGTTTCAATGCTTCCGCTATATTGTCAACTCAGTGAACTTGTTACCAATCGCCTATGCGTTCATGACTCTGCTGCACTCGGATAATCTGTGCGACTCTGAGGCTTAGAACTCTTACCGCCAGCCAAAAGAACCACGGACTTGCACGGGCGTGGCTCACGCCCGTGCGACATCACGCCCGGATGGGTCAAGCGATCGTTCCGTGGGAGCGTTGGCGAGGGTGATTCCCGCCTAGCGGGGACTGCCGATTTGCCTGCGGGAGATCGGGGCATGACACATATGAAGCTAGAATTATTATGTGATCTTTCTAGTTGTCTAGTTTCTTTTTAAAAATTCATGTAAGGAAACATAGACGATAGGTAGCACATGCATATGATAATTCTTACCCACAGCCGAGCGGTTATCCCTGCAGTAGACACACAAGATAGCCACAATTTTCTATGAATAACTTATGAATCAATATAGGCATCAAGTATTAGGTATACAAGAAGGTAAACCTAGCATGCTCCCTAACTATGTGATGGTCCATGGGTAGCCTATGATTAGCAGCGGGGACTCAAGGTTCAGCTCTTCACTAGCACGCGCATGGATCGGCAGCTGTGACTCAAAGTTCAGCTCTCCACCAACACACGAGTACTAGCAGCTGTGACATCATGGACTCCGCACAATACTAATAGACATATCGCCCCACTAGACCCCCAGCAGGCCGTACCCTCAGAGCGATCCGAAAATCTCTTCCGGACCGAACGATTCCCAGTGCCCCAGGAACCGTTCATTTTCAAGACCTTGTGCACAAGTTGTCCGAGACCAATACATGACATGAAACATCTATAGATATATCACTACAATGCACAGTTCTGAGCAACAAACACACAAATTCCATCTCCTGATTCTTATTCCACATATCACATTCGAAATATAGGGACTTGCCATAATCAGGTTGTGCAACATAGGGACAAGGAATATGCAACATAGTTGATAGCAAAAGCATAATTCAAATACTTTAAGCATGTAGTTCATTTCTTTAGCTTATCTTTTTAGTGAGGTATCATTTAGTGAACTAGAGATTCTTTATTAGGCATGCAGACTAAAGGATTCATCGAAGGGCCTAAGCCACTCACCGAATGAATCGAACGAGAGGATGGGGAAGCCTTAAGCGACGTTCACTCTTTGGTTATGCGTCCTGAAAATGCAATAATACTTGGTTAGCATACTTCGATCTCTTTCCCTTACGATTCAAAAAGAACACGCAAGCGAGAAAAGCGAAATCATGAAAACTAAGTCATCGAAAGCAACTCAAAACACAAAGCAACACAAAACCAAGAAGCAAAGCAACCAACGAAAACTCTTGGACTTATTTCAATAGAATTCGTTCGATCAATTCCAAGGGTTCATTACACTTCGTCCGTGTTGATTTGGCGGTAAGGTTTTCCCGAGACTCGATTCTCAACCGAGTCGAAGTAGCAAGTGTTCCATAAGTAACCGTTCAGAGCGGGGCGTTACAGTACACGTGTATGCCTCGTTGATTATATTGGTATCTGTAATCACCTCTTTTGTAGATCATATTTTAATTTATGCAAGTTACATCATTAGATAGAACAAAATAATTTTGTATCGACAGATCGTTAATCGAAAGGTTGGATGACTAGATCGATGTAATCAATCTAGAAGTATCACTAAGGTCGATCCTATGACCGTTTCATTATAAACATCGGTCGGATAGACGCGTAAAGAATTCATATGTCAGTATCCTAACAGACGTATCGAAGTAAAAAAAAAATTTGTTCTATACGATGTCTTTCAGTTACGGAATAGATGTATTACAGTGAATCATAAAAATAAAAAAAATCCTCAAAGACATCTGCGTGTGAAACAAAAAAATCCAATATATATATATATATATATATATATATATATATATATATATATATATATATATATATATATATATATATATATATATAATGAGTCATCATTGATGATGTTAGCTCTAGACATATTTTTAGTAAAGAAAATGTGTTTGAAACTCAAATTGCGTGACCAAATCTTTTCTTCTTCTACAGGGCTATGCTATGACTATAATCAAATACCTACAATCCTCTTACAAAATACCTACAATCCTCTTACAACCGGGAACATGGTGTTGATATGGTATGTTGGGTGTCATATTTAAGTATAGTATAAGCACATGGGAATATCCTGAGGACATATTTGGGATGCCAGAATATGTCACAGGATATTCCATTATGAGATTATTGTCATAATGATTGAGATCATTGTATTAATGACTGTAAGGCTATATAATGCCAATGAGACAATCAATAAAATCATCAACTAATTTCAACATGGTATCAGAGCCAAGTTTCCACAAACCCTAGCCGTCACCAAGCTTCCACAAACCCACAGGAGGATTTTCTAGATCTCCTCCACCGAACTCTTCCACGCCCCCCTCCCTTCCCGCCTCGTCTACCCCCCTCCCTTCAAAAAAAAAAAAAAAAAAAAAACTTCACGGCTGCTGCGACTGCTGCTGCTGCTGCTGCTGTGACGGCGGCTGTGACATGCGTGCTGCCGCCTCCTCCACACCAGCACTAGACATCGCCTAATAGGGATGCCTAGATCTGAAAAAATGGGGGACATGTTCGGATCTAGGAGCGGACGACGAGGACGAGCGTGAGTCGTGGAGCGGACGTGACGTGATTGGATAGACGAAGCATCGATGGAGGAGATCATCAAGAAGCTAGATTCTGCAGAGGTGGCGACGTTGATGAAGTTGTTGACGATGTCGGCTGGTGAGAACACGACACGAACGTCGCCGGAGTTGAAGCTTCCCTCCATCGATCTGAAATTAGATGGACCAGCCACCTATCTGAGTTGGTCACGGCGGGTGAGAAGAACCCTCGCAGGAAAAAACATGGAGGGGTTCCTGACGGGCGAGACGACAGAGCCGGACGAGGGCTCGACAGGACGCGATGAGTGGAAGTCCACTCATATGGTGATCTACATCTGGCTTCTCAACTCCTTAGTCCAGTCTATTGCCGCCACAGTAGACGGTATTGAGATGGTGAAAGATGTGTGGGAGAAGTTGAGAAGGACCTATGATGGTGTGGGGAACAACTTACGGGTCTTCCAGATAAAGGGGGAGATTGATGACACCGTACAGGGAGAGAAGACGGTGCAGGAGTATGCCACGGAGTTGGAGCGTCTGTGGTTGGATTATGATCACTCCTCAGATCGGGCGAGCTGCGGGGACCCTAAGTGTAAGGAGAGACAGGTGTGTCTGCAGGAGAGGACGATGAAGTTTCTCAAAGGGCTGACTGCAGCTTTCGCACAGAGGACGGCCCTACTTCTAGCCCAACCAAAGATCCCTAGCCTTGAGGAGGCTATCTCAGCCATGATCCAGGAGGAGACACGCATCAGGCTGCAAGCAGGGACATGTGGTCCCCCCGAAGCAAAGTCAGCACTAGCGATCACCAGCTCAGGTAACACACGATCTAAGGGAGAACCCTGGCAGGATAACCGGCAGTGCTACAACTGTGGGGAGATGGGTCATCATCGATATGCTTGTACCAAACCACCTAGGGAGGGAGACTCAGGTGGTGCACGAGGACCGTTCGGCGGACGAGGATATAATGGAGGACGTGGTCGTGGTCGAGGGGGTAGACGAGGCGGCCGAGGAGGTTATCGGGCAAACCTCCTGATATCAGAAGGGAACGGAGAAGCTGATGGCACCATTACTGTGGAGGACCAGGCACTGGGAGACATGAGGAGTAGAACAGAGGAGGCGTCCACCTCATTCTTTGTTAGGGACAACGCTGCCATATATGCCCATCCATCAGAAGGTACTGACGAATCACTTGCCCTTGCGTCTATCTCTTCCCTTAAATCATCAGACTGGATTATCGACTCGGGAGCATCTCGACATGTGACTGGGAATGCTAGTGAGTTTTCTTCCTACACTCACCTAGCATCAGCAGACAACATTCAGACAGCTGATGGCACTTTCCAGCCAGTGGTCGGTAAGGGTACTGTTAATTGTACAGGTTCAGTAAGATTATCCAATGTTTTACATGCTCCATCCTTTCCAGTCAGTCTCTTGTCCATTAGTTCTATAATCCTCCAACTTAAATGCATTGTTTCTTTTGATATTCCTAAGGTGACCTTCCAGGAGAAAGGGACAGGACGAAGACTTGGGACTGGCACTTGGCATGAGGGACTGTGGTACCTAGATCGAGAAGGACTGGACTCAGCATTGGTATCTATGGCAGAGAAGGCTGGCATGGAAGGACTGCAGCAGAGGACTGAGGATACCTTGATGCTCCATCATCGGAGGATGGGACATTCTTCCTTTGATACTCTAAGTAAGTTATATCCAGAGATTTATGCAAAAACAAAAAAAGAAAAATTAGTATGTGATGCGTGCGAGTTAGGAAAACTTACTAGGAGCTCATATGTTGGCACGGGTCATAGGAGCACTTTTGCTTTTGAGGTAGTACATTCTGATGTCTGGGGTCCATGTGCTACTAACACTATGAATGGTTATAAGTACTTTGTTTCTTTCATTGAGTGTGCCTCTCGTGTTACCTGGTTATATTTGATGAAAAATAAGAATGATGTACCTGCTTGTTTTCGGGATTTTCATAAGCATGTCCAGACTCAGTACAAAGCAGTTGTGAAGGTACTGAGGTCTGACAATGGAACGGAGTATACCAACAGGACGCTTGCAGAATACTTGTCAGCACACGGAATACAGCATCAGACCACCTGTGCATACACACCAGCACAAAATGGAGTTGCAGAAAGGAAAAACAGACACCTTCTGGAGGTCGCAAGAAGTATGATGATCGACATGAATGTCCCACAGAGTCTGTGGGGGCATGCAGTGTTGACAGCAGCTCAACTCATCAACAGGATGCCCTCGAAGGTCCTCGGATGGAAGTCCCCATGTGAGGTATTGCAAGGCAATAATAGTGGGATACTCCCACTGAAGGTGTTTGGGTGTGTGTGTTTTGTGAAGGACAACAGGCCATCAGTTGGGAAACTTGACCCTAGAGCGGTCAAATGCATCTTCGTAGGCTACTCGGCGACCCAGAAGGGGTATGTGTGCTGGAGTCCGGTAGAGAAGAAGAAGTTTGTCAGTATGGATGTCCACTTTCGGGAGCATGAGCCATACTACCACCAGGACGGAACTTCACACAACAAGCCTAATACTGCCAGTATTAGGCGAGAGGGGGAGATGGAGAACTTTGTGGTAACCGATTTAGAAGTTTGGCATGGAGGCACGGAGAAGGGACAAGAAGGTGAAGGTGTTAGGCCTACGGCTCAGGGAGAGTTACTTACCTACAGCAGGAGAGAGAAGCAAACTGCAGGACCAGTACCGACAGTGCCAGTGCCAAGTCCTTTGCCTGCGTTCGTCCCAACTCCTGAGGCACCGACACCAACCCCCCTTCAGGTGATACCCCCTCCTTCACAAAATATCATTCCTCCTACTTCTACTCCTCCCACACCACTATCTGTACGGAGGACCACTCGCAGCAATGCAGGAAATCCTCCAAACAGATATGGTTGGGATATTGCTCAGTTTGTTTCTTATGACCATATCTCTTCTTCTCATGGAGCATTTATAGCATCTTTGGATAGTATTACTGTACCTAACAATTGGCAGGTTGCCAAGAACGATCCAAAGTGGAAAGCGGCAATGCACGAGGAGTTGGAAGCTCTGGAGAAGAACCACACTTGGGAGCTTGTGAGATTGCCAGAGGGAAAGAGAACAGTTGGATGCAAGTGGGTCTTTACCGTGAAGCAGAACCCAGATGGACAGGTTGAGCGCTACAAAGCTAGACTAGTAGCCAAAGGATACAGTCAGACGTACGGCATCGACTATGACGAAACCTTTGCACCAGTTGCAAAGATGAGCACTGTCAGGACTCTGATTTCTCTGGCAGCGAATGGTGGATGGAAGCTACACCAACTGGATGTGAAGAATGCGTTTCTTCACGGAGATCTAGTGGAGGAGGTGTACATGGAGATACCACCAGGATTTGGCACCAATCAGACAGTAGGCAAGGTCTGCAGGTTGAAGAAGTCCATCTATGGACTGAAGCAGTCTCCTCGAGCGTGGTTTGACAGATTCAGAAGAGCGATGATAGGGATGGGATATCAGCAGATCAATGCGGATCATACTGTGTTCTTCCGTCGGAGTGGAGGCCACATCACCATGCTTGCGGTGTATGTGGACGATATGATTATCACAGGAGATGATGAGCAGGAGATCGCCCAACTCAAAGGAAAGCTTGGCAAGGAATTCGAGGTGAAGGATCTCGGCCTTCTTCGGTACTTCCTTGGGATTGAGATTGCTCGAGAAGCAGAGGGGATTGTTCTCTCTCAAAGGAAGTATGCACTGGACCTTCTCACAGAAACTGGGATGTTGGGGTGCAAACCTGCAGCGACACCAATAGATCAGAGGTTCAAGATTGATGCTGAGGCTGGAGAACTAGTTGATCGGGACAGATACCAGAGACTGGTTGGCAAGTTGATCTATTTGAGCCACACACGTCCTGATATCTGCTTTGCAGTAAGTGTGGTGAGCCGCTACATGCATGACCCACGGAAGGGTCATATGGATGCAGTGTACCAGATTCTGAGGTACCTGAAAGGTGCTCCCGGGAAGGGACTAATATTCAGGAAGAACAATCACGTGAGCATCGAGGGCTACTGTGATTCTGACTGGGCTAGTTGTGCTGATGACAGGAGGTCTACCTCAGGATATTGCATATTTGTAGGAGGTAACTTGGTCTCCTGGAGGAGTAAGAAGCAGTCTGTGGTGGCCAGATCGACAGCTGAAGCAGAGTACAGAGCTATGGCCTTGGGAGTTGCAGAGCTGCTATGGTTGAAGAATATGCTGGTGGAGTTGAAGCTGGATCAAGGAGCCAAGATGAAGCTGTGGTGTGACAATCAGTCAGCTATTAGTATCGCCAACAATCCAGTACAGCATGACAGGACCAAACACATCGAGATTGATAGATTCTTCATCAAAGAGAAGTTGGATAGTGGATTACTGGAGCTTGGCCATGTTCCAACCAGGGATCAAGTAGCAGATGGACTAACCAAGGGACTCGCCTCAGTGAGCATGATTAGAGGATGTGACAAGATGGGCTTAGTGAATATCTTTCACCCATCTTGAGGGGGAGTGTTGATATGGTATGTTGGGTGTCATATTTAAGTATAGTATAAGCACATGGGAATATCCTGAGGACATATTTGGGATGCCAGAATATGTCACAGGATATTCCATTATGAGATTATTGTCATAATGATTGAGATCATTGTATTAATGACTGTAAGGCTATATAATGCCAATGAGACAATCAATAAAATCATCAACTAATTTCAACACATGGTGCTGACGTTACGGTCGTCCATTGGAATAGGAGAGAGAGGTGGGATCCGGTGGTCGTCCGAAGACAGAAATATCACGTGACGGCCGTCAGTTGGAGAAGAGAATGGAACCGATGTGATCCACATAGTAGAGAGAGAGAGAGAGAGAGAGGGGTGGGGGTTACAAGAAGGTTGTAAGCATTTGATAGTAAACTTAGCATTATTGTATAACCAAAGAAGTTGAAGTACATCTCCCCATACTCCATACATTTGAAGACTTTACAGGATGATGACAATGATGATTGCGAGTAGGATGAACCCTAACAAACTTGTCACTCAATAGTTTGTGTAGGCTTTCATACAATAAATATAATATATGAAAAAGGAAATTAAGGACCATCCTATTATTCCTCCTTGACAAGACTAAGATTGTACGTAGAATTTGCTCTCCGGAAAGGTTTGAGGGAGGTGCATGCCATCCTTGTACTCATGGGGATGACAGAAACCCACATGCACATGGTCCAGATACAGGGTTAACAACCCATGTTCCGCAAAGATCTAATGATGTCGATGCTTCTGCCAAAATCTTCACGGTGCCCAAAAGAATCCACACAGCACTTTGACACTGTTGTAAGGTGGGGACACAGAATTAAAGATTATTACTCTTTCATACACTGGTTCGGCATGTTACATTGCCTCAGAGTGAGCATCCGATTTCAACCTAAAATTAAATTAGTCATAAATCGATTAAATTAAAATTCTAAAATTCTAAAATTAAAATTAAATTAAAATTAGCTAAAATCGAAATCGAATCGAACAGAACCGAATCGAATAAACTATTCAGTTGCCTAGTTGAACTACTGCTATTGTTTAATGTATCAGACCCAAAGTTAAAATCGTGGTTAAATTATATTAAAATGACGAAATCTATTTCCAGGATGTGACGGACGATATTATAATTTATACACACATTTGTTGTATTTCAAAGTTTTGTCCAAAGTTTATATATATATATATATATATATATATATATATATATATATACACACACAAAAATATGTATAGAATAGGAATATTTACATAATTGTAAAAAAAATTATTCGGTTTTGGGACGAAACCGAAATCCAAAATCGAAATCGAATAAGAAATTTTACTATTTTCAAAACCGAACCGAATCTCTTATTCGGTTCGGTCGATTTTCGGTCCAAAATCGAATAACGCTGACCCTTACATTGACTTCCACTCTGTTGAATTCGGATTGATTGATTGGGTCTGTCTCAGCCGCCTGGACTAGAGGTGATTGATATATCAGACATGATATTACCATATAATTATAATTTGGTATTGTGTATTTATGCAAAGTTTATTGAATAGGTAGCGCTACTAGATGTAAGTTCTAGTTTGAACTTTTTTTTTTCCTTTAGGATTTGCTTGGCAATTGTAGGGGTAGCAATTATAAGGTATTTTTAGAATATCGACTATGAGCGGTTATGAACGATCGGATTTTGAGTGATTTTAAGTAACAATTTTTAAACCAGTCCAACAATGCTTGGTAATTCATTAACGAGTGATTTTGAAAGTTTTTTATACGAATAAAATTACCTATATGTACATATATAAACAAAACGGTCCCGAGGACGGGAACTGTCACCTAGTCCATACCTCGATCATAATATTGAAGTCCAAATTTGATCAAAATAATAGAAACACATAAATAATAAAAACGTCTGGATGAAAGTAGGGGAGAAAGATTTTAAAAACTTAGCAGAAAAAGTAGACATAGTTTGAAAAAAATAAAAGACATATATATATATATATATATATATATATATATATATATATATGTAAAAAAGACATAACACTACTTATATTATTCTCCTACGTGGATAAAATTAATATGTATACGATATAAAAATGTCCTTCGAAAAAATAATATTTTTTTTTGTACAAAACATCCTTCAGAAAAACATTTTTATTTTATTTTTTTAAATTTTGTTGTCATTGTTTTCGGTTTTTCTGTGAGCATTTTTTTCTCAGAATGTATTGTGCTATCATGGTAATTTCAGCAAACATTAATACTCAGTGAGGAAATTTCTTTCTTAGATTTGAAGAACAACTATTCCAAGTATATATTTCAATTGTCCTCTCTGCCTCTTTTGTCCGTTGTCATTGTTGTTATTGTTTGAGAAATTGGATCGAACGCAGTGGTACTTCAGCTTTGATTTAGCATCTTCCCTTTCTGGGCCTTTCTGTTGACTGAAGCTTACTAATTGCCATTTGCACTAATTATGCAAATAGTGTCAAACTTCAACATGCTAAATTTTCTTCTCTTTTGTAGTGTGCAAGAACTCATCAATTGTCTCTGCACATGGTTGTGTGTCCAGCTCAAATGCAGTCACAATTTATTGTGTATTAGAATAATATAAATATTTAAATTTTTATCATAATTTGAGTTTTCGTGTACAGTGACAGAAAAGATAATATTCTACAAATTATGTTAATCTAGTGCTGAAGGAATTCTTGTGATAAATTTCGTAATTTGTATGATGTGATTGGTGCTCAAATATGAGTGTGCAAGGAGCCATGATTTTTCGACGAGGAGATCAAAACTTTACCACATTTGGTTGACGTTATCGTGGTTTTGGAATTTTAATTTTAATTTTATTTTCTATATTATTCACGAAGGAAAGAGAAGAAAAAAAAATTATTTTGAAAGAAAAAAAAAATTTGGTTCTCCATCCAAGTTTTATTTTTTCACGCTAAGAAAAAAATTGATAATAGTAATTTTCTAAAGAAAAATAAATAGCAAAAAATTGATTTCCTTTACAATCTGCGAACCAAAAGAGTCCTAAAGACGTGCACTTTTGCCAATGACAAATATTATCGACATTTGGAAATGTTATGTGTGAATGGTGCATTGATAATATTGAAATAAATGTATGATTAAGACGTCATTGATGAGAATTGAGAACTAGCCAAACATGTTTACACTTGAAAGAAATCCAACCATCATTTCATTAATATATCAACCAACTTGGGGAGGAAAAGAAAAATAAGAGGAAAAAAGAAAATTGAAGTACAGAATGAAGCTAAAGTTATTTTTCTTTCTTTCTTTCTTTGGATGACTAAAAGTAGAAAAGCAAAAAAGTAAAAAATTATTGTTTGTTTGTAGGAAAATAATAATAATTACTATTTAGTTTTGACTTTCTCAAATCGTAATTTATACTTATCTTTTATAGGGGTAGTTGAGTAATTTTTTCAAAATGTTCTCATCTTTCCAATTTGTTTCTATTTTGTGAGGAACTTTTTTTAGTGGGGCCCATAGGATTTTCTTCTCATATTCCTCTCCCGTATTTTTTTCTCCCCTTCCTAAACACCATCACTTTTGATTTTCTTCCATTTTTTTCCTCAACTTTTTCTTCCCCCCATTTTTTAATTCCAAAACAGTATGTTGGTACATAACTAAACTAGTATTTCCACAGTGCATGTCACACCCCAGAACCAGAATACTTGAGAGCGGGGGCCGACAAAGCCAGCTACGTACACCAGAGTACTCAATACTCTGAGATACGGTCACGGCTGTCTAGATATGTGAGAGTTTACTCTACAATCCAACAGTCATTCCTAGGTCAAAGGTCTTAGGTGTCTCAATCTCAAGCAAGCAACAAGTTACAAGAGGTGTGATCACCAAACATATCATAGTAAGGCATCTCAAACTATATATACATATATGATCATGAAGCTAGTTACAAAATAAAGAACTAGCAAGAGTACAATATTATATGATAAGTTCTAGTTATAGTCTAGAATATGCTTTACATGTAGGTCCGCATGCAAGATATCAAGTTGCAAGTCTAGCTAAACACCTGCTCGGTGGTTAAATTCCTCAAAAGTATAAGTACAAGATCATGTGGGTGATGGAGAAGAAACTCACTCATGGTCTATGGTGCTCCTAGTATTCACCATCTTGAGACGAAAAATACAAAAGATCATGCGGTCCTGCTCCGAAATATGACCATAAAAACCAGTGGGGTCAGACCCCAAAATAACAAGTATCACAAGGGAGCCAACTTAGGAACTAAAAACCAGCATGCAGACAAATTAGTAAGAAATAACATAAAAAGAGAGTAAATAGATACATCGGGTAAAATAATAGTTAAATAGCTCTGGAGTATTTAAACAAGGATATCTGGAATTAGTATTCATGTTACAGTTTAGTACTAGTAGCTGAATGAATCAGGACGTACAAGACTAGACTAGAAATCAAGCAATCACGGCCAATCATGCCCTACGGCTTGCTATCATTTACTAACTAGGGTTATCACAGTCATAGTTACTAACACATGCAGTTGAAATTTCATACATCCACATGCCCTGCAGACTATCTGGATTATCTAGGCGCAATAATACATAGAATAAATTATAGCAGGTATAGTAATTTATAGGTAAATGCAACACTCGATAGCGTGCTGGAAGTGTGTCCCTCATGACGGAGAGCTCCAAATCCATCGGGTGTCGCTGGAATACCGGGATTGCATATAGCCAGAAAATCTCTCTATATGCTTCTAATTCATTATTCTAGTCGTTATCCTAGACAAGTTATCAAGCATTCCTGAATGTGGTACTCAGAAATTTTTCTTAGACAGGATGCATGATAGGACAGGACAGGACATGACAGTAGCTTGACAAGCATATTCAGGACATGAACAAACAAATCAACCACGTGAATTTATCTTAACAGATCAAGCAATTCACTTCTGAAAATTCTAACATGTCCGGAGTGGCGCTATGTCGAGCCACTATCAGGGATATCGGTAGTACATGTCAGGTTATCTCGATATGACGAGTCATTATCAGGATTATCAGTATAAGTCTGGTGTCAGGAGTTCAAGATTATCAGTGCCAATACAATTCATATTCAGAGAATTTCATGTTTTGGTAAGTGCCACAATCAAGTTATAAGCATTTTAGAGAAAACTTGCATTCACAATAATTAAGCAGAATAGGATAAACAGTTAAACCACAAGAAAATATATCATAAGAAGTAAAACTACTACAAGTGTTATAGGCGCATGAGGTAAGATAGTCGCAGGGAACAAGTTGGCCGCATACGACAAGCTGGTCGCAAGCAACAAGCTGGCCGCATACGACAAGCTGGCAGCATGGAACACTCAGGTCGAATGCAAGAAGCTGGTCGCATGCAAGAAGCAAATTTCACTCCTCGGTTAAAGTGCTGAGTGATGGGTCATTAATGCATGTCAGGGACGTGCCTAAAGTGACTGATGTGACTGGCCGCGTCAGAAAAGTGAGCGATGTGACTAACCAATAAATGTGTGTCAGAAGAAAAGACAAAGCTATGAAAAGGAGTGCAAGGTCGGTGTCGATTCATGCGCCTAGGAGAAGAGAACATTTCACTTGGACTTTTTCAAGCACTTAGTTTTGAAAATCCCAGTGAAACAGTCACGTGCCTAACAAGATAGACACATAATGCAAAGAAATAAGGCGGTGAGTGCATGCCGCATATGACAAGCTGGTCGCATTTTGTCATGTCCGCATTAAGTCTTCATCGTCCCAACAACAAGTCTCTGCCATGGAAGCTCCAATATTTCCGAAAACTTATTTTCTTGGTAAACCCTAATTTCAAGTCCGAATCCAACAAAGTAATGTTCTAAAACACTTGAAATTGAATGCTCAACAACATAGAACTATTAGATTTTGAAAACAACAAGTTTGAAGGGATCAAAACCATAGAAATCTCAAGAACACCAAAAAACTTAGAACTCAGATCTACTCCAATCAAGACCTCAAAATCCACAATACCAAGAAGTAAACATGTAGAGAACTCCAAAGAACACAATATAAGCAAAAAAAATGCAAAAAAACCAAAGACATAAATGTGCAAGTTCTTTCTCATTGGCAAGATGTACTTGCCTAAACCCACTACTAAACTACTACCGCTACTACCACCAAGGGGAGGGTCCACGGCTAGGGGAGACTACTCGGGTTCGGCCAAGGATGGAAAGGGAAGAGAGAAGAGAAAAGAGAAAAGAAAAGAAAAGAAAAAGTGAAAGAACGAGGAAGAGAGAGAAAGAGAGGAATATATATATCAAGCGTTGGCTAACATTATTCACCATTCTAGAAATTATACAAAAGCAACTATACAATTTCAGAAAATATACAAAAAGTAATTATACAACAATAACACACATATACCATATTACAAATATGAAAATACGAAAATAGTAAGACGGGTCTCACAGTGCCAAACTACTGCTAAACTCCAAATTATTACAAAACTTCTTTTTCCTTCCACCCTCCACGTTTTATACTAAAACTAGACTATTAATCCACTAAACATTTCATGTTTCCATTTTTGCAGTTTCCAACAAAAGTACATCCTCACTGAACTACAAAGTTTGTAGGCTGACCCCCTTCTCCACTTCTCATTCTCCTTACTGAATTTACATTCGTACACTTATCTGTATATTAGGAAGCATCATTCTAGCATTTTTCTTATCTGCCAACAAGCTTAACCAAAAGCTTGCCATATAGATCACGGTTAAGTAGTATACACTCCTATCAAATTTATGACAGTCCTACAATGCAATAGGATAATACAAATTTTTGTAGTGCATTGTAAGACTGCTAAAATTTTGGTACATCCGACGTGTCTAGTTGTGGGCTTCAGACTTCTAACCTTGTTTACGAAAATAGAGAAAGAAAATAAGAAGAAACTACTTGGGTTATTGGGAAGCTTTGTGAATGTAATGGATTCAATGAGCCGATAAGTTCATCGAATTGGTTCTTCATTGCATCTTCTTTCTTTTTTTTATATTTGTGATTTCAGGTTGGAGAGTTTGAAAATTTTGAGTTTTAGGTTCTAGAAGTTGGAAAGAAAGAAACCAAAAAATAAATGACTTTTTAATTCATTACGTGTGTTCTCCTCCAAGAAAAAAAAATAAAAATAGTTGGAGAAGTAAAAAATTGAAAATATTTATGTAGTCCCGAAAGAATTTTGTGACGTGAATAACATTGGCCTTAAAAATTGATCTAAATCTTCAAAGGCCTAAATTAAAACCAAGAATCTCTTTGAAATTTTTTAACATTTCCAAAGTACAACTTCAAATGGCATCAAAATTTGAACTAATCTTTTTTTTTTTTATAATTTTCTTTAAAAGCAATACCAAACATAACATGAGATTGGACCGGTCCAACTCTTAGGTTCCATTTGGTAGGAAGGATGGACAAGTGGAAGAAAATAGATATATTTTTCATCCTTATGGAAAGTAAAAAATATTTCCTTCTTATTTTTTTTGTTTGGTGGAATGGATGGAAATGAAAGTGATAACACTTTCCTTTGTTTGGTATAGAACGATTTTTATTTTTTTTACCAATTATATCTTCAACTAAAAATATTTATTTACCATTTGACTTTATTGAACAATTTTTAAATAATTTAATTCCTATAAGTTATAATTGTAAACTAGGATGAGCTTACACTTTTTCTTCCACCTCTGGGTAGATTGAATTTCTTAGGTTAGCATGAAAAAATAATTTTTCCACTTTTTTTTTTCTTCCACTTTTTCCTACCAAACAGATCTTAGACAGGTCGAGGATAATAAAGCCATCTCCAATAGGCGTTTCTATCTCTCATGTTTCTATGGTATAATTTTTTTTTGAAATTTTGTTTGTAATAATGGACATTATATTATTAAATTGATCTTTATATTGTGTGACACGGAGAATAAAAATAAAAGACCATTGGAGAGTGGTTATTAGTATGCACATTTTTTATAAAAAAATTCTAACAACTATGATAAAAATTTTCTTACACTACAATGCCAACGTGGACAGAAACTCAAATCCACAATCGAGATCTAATTACAACCAGTAATTCCTTGCACCGAGCCAGTGCAATATCGTAATTTCCTAAAAAGAAAAACAGGTAAATAACAGACGTGGGCCCCACGTGAGGCTGTACTGTACGGAAGTGGCAATCCCCGTAATTAATCCTATCCACGAGCCCCATATCCACATTCTCTCTACAACTCACGCAGCTACAGAAGGAAGAGGAAGAGGAAGAGGAAGAGGAAGAAGAAGGAAGAAGAATAAGAGTATACTGCTCTCGCCAGTCACCACCAATGGCGGATTCCTCCAGCAGAGCTCGCTGAAACCCTAGATCCGTCCGACACCCAGCTCTCCCCGTCGGTTCGTCCGC
Organism: Iris macrosiphon; assembly: GCA_036927795.1. Taxonomy (NCBI): domain Eukaryota; kingdom Viridiplantae; phylum Streptophyta; class Magnoliopsida; order Asparagales; family Iridaceae; genus Iris; species Iris macrosiphon. Next base: position 42,996,804 of record JAYESA010000009.1, on the reverse strand, counting down.
TCCAGGTGAGGCTACCCTTGCGAAAATCTCCAGATCTGAGCTCGTCCCGTTCGATTCCGTCCATTATCGACGAATCTAGGGTTTCCTCGCTCCGTATCCCATCGAAAATCCCTAATTAGAAGTAGATCTGGCTGAAACCCTAATTTGAGCGGGAGGAGGGGGTGGAATGCTCGATTTCCCTCCTTTATTTCGGGGTTTTCAAACCCTACTTTGAGAATGGAAGACCTCTCCAAGTACTCCCACAGCCCGGCCCACCTGGCCGTGCTTCGCCGCGACCACGTGGGCCTCCGCCGCCTCGTCACCTCCCTCCCACCCCTCCCGCGCGCTGGGGACGTCTCGACCGAGTCCGAGTCGGTCGCGGCGGAGCTCGTGGCGGACTCCGTCTCCGCTGTGATCGACCGCCGCGACGTCCCCAACCGCGAGACCCCCCTCCACCTCGCCGTCCGCCTCCGCGATCCGATCTCCGCCGAGGTGCTCATGTCGGCCGGCGCCGACTGGTCCCTCCAGAACGCCCACGGCTGGTCCGCGCTCCAGGAGGCCGTGTGCACCCGCGAGGACTCCATCGCGATGATCATCGCCAGGCACTACCAGCCCCTCGCCTGGGCCAAGTGGTGCAGGAGGCTTCCCAGGATAGTGTCCTCCATTTCACGGGTGAGGGATTTCTACATGGAGATCACGTTCCATTTTGAGAGCTCGGTGATCCCGTTTATCGGCAGGATCGCTCCGTCGGATACTTATAGGATCTGGAAGCGAGGGCCAAACCTCCGTGCGGATATGACCCTCGCCGGGTTCGACGGGTTCCGGATCCAGCGGTCGGACCAGACGTTTATGTTCCTTGGGGAGGGCGATACCGAGAGGAATTTGCCTGCTGGGTCCCTAATTGTTCTTGCCCATAAGGAGAAGGAGATCACCAACGCTCTGGAGGGGGCTGGAGCGAAGCCGACCGAGGCTGAGGTCGCCCATGAGGTGGCGTTGATGTCGCAGACAAACATGTATCGTCCAGGGATCGACGTGACCCAGGCGGAACTGGTCCCCCATTTGAATTGGCGGCGGCAGGAGCGGACAGAGATGGTCGGGAATTGGAAAGGGAAGGTGTACGATATGCTTCATGTGATGGTGAGCGTGAAGTCGAGGAGGGTTCCTGGCGCGATGACGGATGAGGAGTTGTTTGCAATAGATAATGAAGAGAGGATGGCAAATGGTGGGGACCATAATGAGGAGTTGGATGATGTCTTGACGGTCGAGGAGAGAAAGCAGTTAGATTCTGCTCTCCGTATGGGTGATTCGGAGGGCGCTGTGGAGGAGGAAATGAGTGGGGTTTCTGATTCTCTAGATAGTTCTGAGTCCAACGGCGTTGCGAAGGAGAAGAAGAGCTGGTTTGGCTGGAATAACAAAAGGGCTTCCAAGAGTAACGGATGTGAGGACAGTGAGGATCCAAAGATGTTGAAGAAGTTCTCAAAATTGGCACCGGAGAATGGCAATACAAAATATGAATTCGGAAAAGATGATGCAGGAGATGTTAAGAAGGGCAAAGAAAAAAGCAGTGGGAAAAAGAAGAAGAATGGAGTCACAGGTGATTCTAGTAAGCACGAAAGTGAGTACAAAAAGGGGCTACGACCAGTTTTGTGGTTGACTCCAGACTTCCCGCTGAAAACAGATGAACTTCTTCCCCTACTTGATGTTTTAGCAAACAAAGTCAAGGCTATTAGGAGGCTCCGGGAACTCTTGACTACAAAGCTGCCTCAAGGCACATTTCCGGTCAAGGTAATCCATAGTCCAAGCCTCTATATTTCCTAGTATTGTTTATTCTACAGAGTATTACAGTATTGCTGGTTAAATATGCGTCCATGTGATGCTCTTATTTTTGTTGACTATGCAACTAAACTTAGTAATTTTCTGAGTAGTTATGTTAAGAAGTATCATTTGGGAAGGTTTAAGTTGTTTTTCTAGCTTATCATGTCCGTATTGATGAGTGAAATTCATAGTTCCCTTTATCTAATATACATGTGAAAAACCTTTTGTTAAGTCTCCTCGATTCATTTTGTAGCATAAAATTTTGGAGTGCAGCCTTCTGTTTGGAAATTTCTCATGCATCCCAGAATCTTTTAGGGTAGTAAAATAAGAGCATGCTAATTGCCTTTATACTTCATCCACTCAAAGATCTACTACCAAAAAACATTCTCTGATTTACTTAAAAGACTTCAAGAAGTTGTTATGCTGAAAGCAACCTTTCCGGGATATGGTTACGCCTGTCTGAGCTAAAGAAAGTATTGGTTTATTGATCCCAGAACTTGTCAGACCTAACCATTTTACCTTAAAGAACATTCAATAGAAAATGTGTCTTAAATGTAGCTTCCTTTTGTGAAAAGGAGCAACAGATGATAGAACCATATTTTCCTCCAGATATATTTTCTACACAAGAAAAATTGGGAAAAGTTTTTCAGAATACCATTAACAATGGTTTAATTATATTTTGCTTGTATTTATATAGTCTTCATATCATTATAGTTACAGATCTTAACTCTGACATACTTGAAGTCCAAAAAAACTACCACAAAGAATTAAATGCAAACACGGTCAAATAGAACACGAGCTGCCAATTTGAAGACCATATGGTAAAGAAGAAACCATTTCCCTTAATCCTTGTAATAAGCTAACATCATTTTTAATGGTTTATACACCTCAGTCTCTTGGGGCGTCATCCCACTTTTCATGCCCGTCCTGATGAAATAAAGTATTATCCATTGTCATAAATTAATTGCAAAGTTACACCTCTAGTTTATTGTGGCTCAATCTTCTTAATATTTTTATTTGTACAGCTTTCCATACTTATCTAAGATATCCTCTGACTTCTAAAATAGGTTGCATATTGATTTTGAAAACGAAGAATTCATATGTTTATCACTAATTCTACATGTTTTGTTTGGACAAGTGTGTCAATCGATCACTTGCTTAACCTTATTCTTTTGTATAGAGGGCATGCTATGTGCCCTTACAGGTAATGACAGCAGGACATATAGTTCTGCTGTTGTAAGTTGGGGTAGTAGATTCTGGACTTTTCTTGTAAGCATTTTGCAGAAAGAGGGTCATGGAATAAGATTTAGGTATAATAAGATGGGTATACCGCGGTTAGAAGAAGAATTTAAATAGGAAAAATTACCTATTAGAACAAAGGAAATTAGAAGAAAAGGGGTTGTAATTTGGAGAAAAATGGAAAGCTGCAGTGAGACAAGAATCTATGAGAGGTTCAGCAAACATCTTTTGTTTGGATAAGTGTGTTATTTCATACAGGTCTTCAAACCCTTAAGGATGTATATGGTATTTGCTAATGTTATAAAGCAAATGGTCCTCAACAAAACAGAATGGAATAAAAGGATTCAAATAGCTAAACCCAAAAGTTTAAGACGAAGGGTTTGCTCTTGCTCTTGTTGTAACATTCTTTCTTAATAAAGGGTTATAGCAGTGTTTCATCAATCACTTAGCTTGTTTTATTTAAATCACCACTTAACTAGAAGTTAACCTCTCCCCTAATTTCCTATATCATAATTTAAGTCTGTAAAGAAGTATATGGTATTTGCTTATGTTTGAAAGCAAGCGGTGCAGCATAATGGGACTAAAAAGATTCAAATAGCTGACCCCAAAAGTTTTGGATGAAGGCTTTGTTCTTGTTCTTGTTTCTTATGAAGGGTTTTAAGTTTTAACAGTGGTTCATCAGTCACTCGACTTATTATTTAGATAACCTTTTAACTAGAAGTTAACCTCGTTTGTTAACCTCAACTTGATCTCCCCTATCCCAAAATGTTATTCATTTACATCTTACTACAACTCATACTTTCTTCAACATTTTTGAAGATGTTCACTGCTCACGGACATTGTTCAAACTGTTCCTGACGTGTTGGTTCTGGGAGGGTCATCGCAATGCATCTTTTATTCTTTATGTCCTATTGGAATATATCGACCAATGTATCGGGCTTGGGCCACAAAATCGATCGATATTGGCTAATAGTATATTGTCGCTAAATTTCTAATAATTGGCCTACTCAGTTCAGTAACCATAACAAGTTCAACAATATGTAACTCTTATGTTGTTTCTAACCATTATAAAACTTCAATTTTCTCAAATTAGAAGACTAGAAGTCCTTGCCTCTCTATTTCTCCTCTCTCTCCTCTTCTCTTATCTTCTCCAGAAAGCGGCCACAATGCATGCCATTGGAGTCTCCAACGAATCGGCCAACAACAACAACAATTCCATTATGTACCTTTTCTTGTTATTTTGTTTTTTAGTACTTCTCTTTCTTCTTATAATCATGTTCTTCCTTTACCTTCCGTAGAACCCCTTCTATGTCGACTAAGTCTCGTCTTTGTTGAATTTAAAGATTACTCGTTAGGTAATATTCTTCATTCTATTGCTTTAGTACCTTCACACACACACAATATATATATATATATATATATATATATATATATATATATATATATATATATATGACATTTGAAATAATTCATAAAATAATATTTTTCATCAATACTGACAGAAGGTATATATTGGAGTAGCCCGATATTAATTTGTCCCTGCATGTTGTCAAATATCCCATGTCCCAACATGCCAAACCCCGATCTGACATGAACCTTACATCTGATTTTTAATATCTTGGTCATGGATGTCTAGACTGTAGAGTCATTAGTAATGTGTCCTGGCATACTTTTGAGCTTTCAAGAAATGGTTGGAGACCAATATGGTAGGTGTACCTACATGACTGACTTTTTCAGTTTTAAATGCACGCTTTCTTCTTGTTTATAATTATAGATTCAGCCTGAAATTGGCAGTTGTCAGTTTAATTGACGGAAAAGTTAAGCCAATCCATTAGGCCTTTCTTGACTTGAGCCATGCTCTAGATATAATTTAACCCCAATGATGTGGTCAATAATTTGGTGAGTTATTGTCTATAACGAACAATGAACTTGCAAGGGGTGTGTGTGTGGGCTCAGTAAAAATTAACAATGGACGGTGTGCTATTGGATCAAACATCTGTCAAAACTGAAGTTGAACGGCCTTAGCAAAGTTATCCCAGGACTGCAATATTAATATTAGCATTCTGTTCGTTATGATTCCTTGCATCTTACCGATTATACTTGAAATAATGCAACTGAGTTTTCAAACATTGATCCAAAGTTTTCATTGTCACCCATCTAGGTTGCTATTCCTATAGTTCCCACCATTCGGGTCCTTGTCACCTTCACAAAATTCGAAGAGTTACCGCCATTTGACGAATTTGCAACTCCACTTTCTAGTCCAACAAATTTCCAGGACAGTAAAGGAAAAGACATTGAAGCATCCAGTTCATGGTATTCATGGGTTAGAGGGAGCCGTGGCGGGCAATCTACTGATAGTAGCGAATCCCGAAGCTGGAAAGACGAGGTCGACCCTTTCCACGTACCACCAGACTACACCTGGATTGACGCCAATGAGAAAAAGAGACGGATGAAGGCCAAGAAGGTGAAGAGCAGGCGAGGTGCCGGTAAGAAGCAATCATCCAGAAGTGCAGAGGGACACCAGCTCACTGATGGATTCGGGGAGTAGATGATATGATTTATTTTACAGCTTTCATATTCGAGGTGAGGCTATGGTGTTCTATACAGGGTTCAAGTGCCTGAGAGCTTCGCACTGATTTGTAACTTACCTGAGATACACTGTATGCTAATGGCCACACATTTAAAATTGAGTTTTTTTTATTTTTCTTTTCCTTTTTTGTTGTTGTTGTGTATGTTGTTTTAAGGAGCATCACTAGTTCTTTAGTTGCGTTTGTAGCTTGACGTGTTGTCCATTATTGGTGTAATAATGTAATGTTGTGTTGCCCCAAAAGGGTGGAAAAAAGATGAAAAAATTGTAATGTTCAGTCGATATTTTGATTTGTCTTGGGTGCCAATGTCAAATCTCAGGTATTTATGTCTGTGCACTTGTGCAGAATATTTTACAAGTTGGTAGTATGTAGTATGTAGTATGTATGAGAGGAATGGTAGAATCTGTTATTTTATGTAATTCCATCATCATCTTTTTTGTCAGGCTGTCGTGGTGTGATATTATTCTCTCTCTGACTTATTTTGAAATCTAAACCAATTGAAAAGACTCTTAAAGTACATTGTTACAACTTTCACTTTCCTAACGGTTGTCACAAATATTGCCTCTTGCTTTTTCTACAACTTTTTGTTAAAAATATATACATGTAGACTAAAGCCGAATCATTCATCACTTTTGAATGAAGAAATGCATTTCAGTCCAGCCTGTCCAAAGATCAATACAATTGCCTAAAAGCATATGCATGCTTGTATTGAATTGATATATTTTGGTTAAAATATATACATGATGTTTGATCATTTCTCAGAATGTACAAGATGTGCAATCTTACAAGGTCCCAAAAATTGGAAGACATCAAAAAAATAAAATCTCTGTATATATTGCTATTGTGAAATCTTCATTTTTAAATTTGTCTTCCTATTCTTTAGAATTTGTACTAACATGAGCTTAGATTGTCAGAAAAAATCTTTTTTTAGAGTGGTTAAAAATGTCATTTTTAGTATTTGTACATGGTAATTAGAATGTCATAAATGGGCCTCATAAAGGATATGATCACAATTTGTAGTATACCCCTAGTAGTAGGGGTGAGCATTATTTGGTTTTTGACCGAGAACTAAACTGAATGAAAAAAAAAAATCGGTTCGGTTTGGTTTTGAAAATACTAAAAAATATTATTCGCTTTTTGTTTTGGGTTTTGGTCCAAAACCGAAAACCGACTATGACGCGCAGTTATGTAAAACCGGTTCGGTTTTAGTTAAAAATATGTATATTTTTGTGTATATGTTGAAAACAACAATTATATGTATGTGTTTTAAATTTTAATTTTGTTAATTTAACAACTAGTCCAAATTTGGTCCCAATTTTAAAATACAGCAAACACATTTATAAAAATTATAATTTTTAATATAATTTAACCACAATTCCAATTTTGGTCTGGAACCATTAAACAATAAAAATAGTCCAATCGAACAGACCAAATAAACTTAATTGGTTCAATTTCGATTATGACTAATTTCAGTTTTGAATTTGTAGAAGTTGGATTTATTCGGTTTTGTCTCACCTCAAACTGGTAGTCTTATCTACTGCGATCCATCACTAGCTCTATTTATTTGGATGTTGATTACAGATCCAACCAGTTGCTTGTAAAGTTTCTGTAGCTCTTTTCTGTGATGGGCATTTGATGGAGATCCTGTACATTCGCTACTCCCTCTACTAGTTCTTCTAGCTAGGGGTGCAACTCAGACATATTGGGTCAGATTTGAGCTCAATCCAAATCCAACCTGATGAATCATAAGTCTAGTCCAAGTCCAAGCCCAAGTCCAACCCGACCTCGGTTTCAACATATGAAGTCCAAGACGGAGTCCGGAGAAATATAAAAGGAACCTAGGTTCCTCTGGTTGGGTCGGGTAGGTTCGGGTCCATCAGGTATATCGAGCTCTAATATGATATTTGAAATAATCTTAAACAAAATTACTATTAAGCACATAATCAAATAGCAATCAAGTATGTCTCAATTATTATAAAATACAAACTGAGATGGGATTTAGGATCATGAGTTGAAGAGTTTTGAGTGAAAAAATTTAGGATTTAAATTTTTTATTTAAAAAGTATGAAACATATATATATATATATATATATATATATCGGGTTCCGCATTCTTCGGACATGGCACATGAACTCAAATCCAATCCAATTTTTGATCGGGTTCAAATATTTTAATCTGAACTTGAACCCAAATCCAAATATCTTTAACTCTAATCCAACCCATTAACGATTTTATCCGATATATCCCGTCCTGGTTGAACCTGTACTTCTAGTTCTGTAGCTCCTTCAATTCAATGTGTTCGTTCTCTCCATCACCATAATATCTTTATTCGTGCATTTAACTTGGACACGTTTCTTTTTTGCTATATACGTGTTCGAATAATAATACTATTAATTAACTTTCAACCCTCATCAATATTCAACCGTACAGTGGCAACATCTTTATCATAGTACAAGAGCATCTTCATATCAAATACTTGTATTTGGAGGCAATCAATTAAGATGAGTGATTGAAATCTTGTGAAAGTGTATTAATTTCTGTTTTTTTTTTTTTTTTTCAATTAAATACCACCTATGAGTCTTTTGTGGGGTACTTGATCTTAGGTTCAAGTGCATTGTGGCCTCATTCTTATGATGGGAGAAGTGATCATACTTTGTGATAGATGGAAGTAAGTTCGTACGTATGAAGGAAGAACCGATCATACATGCAATGGAAGAAGATCATATAGACCCAATAAAGAGTCGATTTGGATTTGCAGTTATGTTCCATTTTAAAATTCTGTTGGTGCCAAACAGAATGGCAAACTGAACAACTTATATTTCGGATGGCGTTTGCTCGAACATGCCAATTCGAAAATTTTGGTAGGCAGATTTTAGTGTTCCCGAGAGTTTTATTTCTGGATATGAAATTCATGGGTATCTAATTATATTGTGTTTGATATATTAATACCTAGTGTTTTGGAATATAGAATTAAAGTGTTGTGTTTTGGTACTAAGTTCTCACAAAATTATATCTCTAATCTTTACAAAGAAGCTTGAAAACGGATTCAAAATGAGCCGTTCAAGCTGTATATTTTTACATAATTAAAAATTAAAAAAATAAATAAATTTTAACTAATTTTTTAACTATATAATATTATCTAACTATAACTAATTACACCTCTAATTCTTGTGGTTAAGGTGGGAGACATTCTCCTTGGCTGGATGGATTTAATTCCACGGGACAACGAGATCTATAACAAATTCTAATTAAAAAAATCAATATATATTTTTACGTGCGTGCAGTGCACGTGCATGCTACTAGTTATAATAAGTTGCGAATCAGGTTTGTGCGGTTTTCTAAATTTTTGCCTATGCGGCCGCTTACGCACTAGGCGGCCGTCCGCCGCACCGAGAACGTCATGTTCGACCTAGTTAGACGCATGTTCTGTCCTATTCGGACATGTCTGATGCCTAAGCAGGCCTATTGTGAAACTCCCTCCCAAATATTTATTTTTAATTAATTATCAATTTATAGTATTTAAATTATTTATTAGTTAAGTCATACATATTTAGTTGTTTAGAATATATTTTCTATTGACTAAATAAACTTATAAATAGTTTTAAAATACAAACTTAGCTATATATGCTTATATTGTGCTATCATTATATTGTGCTATTATATTGATTTTAGAAAATTTCCTAAAGATCTTTCTTGCATATATTCTTTTACTATATATAGTAGTTATATATATATATATATATATATATATATATATATTAAGATTTTTTTTTTAAAAGAAAAAAAGAAAACAAAGTAAAAGAAAAGCAAATCAAAACTATCAAAACCTACCTACACAACCAGCAAACCAACTGACTCCCACCCATGGAGACCCACGACCTTCCTTCTTCAATAACTTGTTAAACTCATTTAAAACCTATCTCTATAACCGATCCTTTCACCTATATATTTCTGACTTCTCCCAAAGGACCACCCCCTCCAGTTTTTTTCAGAACTATTCGACACTTCCCTCACCTCCAGCGAACACCCACGACCAACCGTCGGCCGTCGAAGTCGCCGGAGCAGCCGCCGAACTCAACTGGTCGCACCCGCGCGCGTCAGAATCCACTCGAACCACCTGTTTTTCGGGTAAGATTTTTCCACCCACGTTCATTCATTTTTCGATCTCTTTGTTTCATACAATTCACAACATGACCATCTTGTAATCTCTTTAATTAGATTCTTTTTTCTGTTTTAAATCGCATGTAAATCGACTCGAAAGTTGGCCGAAAAACTAATTTTTTTAAACTGTAGAAAACCGAACCTAACCCCCATACTTCAGGCCATTTTTCTTCTTCTTCGTTGGTTCATTTTTAGATTGGTTTAATTCATTATGATCACAACATAACACCCTAAAAATTTCTTTAAATAGATTTTATTATTGCTCACTTTATCGAGAGAAATATAGATCGAAAGATGGACAAAAACTATTTTGAAAATAATAATTTTAACCAGTCCAAACCCCCGACTTTGTACCCGTTTTTCTCTCAAAATATTTAGTATTTTAAAATTTGTTTGAACAGACTTTTATACAACATATACAAGTCTATTTCTCTTCAATTAGTTTTAATTAGTTTGATGTTAATCTTCAGTTAGTATGTTTTGGAAATGAGATAAAATCATATTTTTGAAATCCAAAATTTTTCGATACGGGGTCCGTCCGCCAAACGGGATGACTTTGTCGCATGCTGTGGACACTGAAAGGTGTGTACAGTAAACGCGAACGTGTAGGAGTCGACAAAATTCGATTTGGTCGTGTGTGCGCGACGAAATCAACCTGTATTCGTCGAAGAACGTCGTATCGGCCTATTCCAAAATTTTGTAATTACTTTGTGTGTGCTTGTCGGTTCAAAACAAAACTTGCATCATCGGACTCACATTATTATGCTGGTTCTGTGACCCAAGTTTGGTTCGATTCGGAGAACGTTGACCAGAATGCCGTTTGCGAGCCCACGATCTGACTTAACGGGTGATTTTGTGATCGGCTCAAAATTCAATTTCGAATATTTTGTTGAGTTCGTATCTTCGTTCTGGACTCGTAGACACTAAGTTTTTTTTAATTTGGAGAACTTTACTTCTGTAAACCCCCTCGACCAGATTTCAGTATTTTTAGGATTATTTTAACAATTTAGGATTTATTGTAATTTATTAATTTAATATTGCTTACATATCCTATTGACTTGTGCACCTGTCCATCTCCTAATTATTTGGAGCTTTAGCTTAACTGTTATCCCCGAACAAAATTCGCATACCTGTCCTAGACATGTCAGACTATTTTTCTGAACTTTGTGCAACTCACAGATGTGCTAAAATGAGCCTCGTTTGAGACGCACAAATATTGTTACAAAAGTCTGTATTTATTTTCTATTTTATTTTCTGCTCTTTACCCATCTCTGTACCCCTAGGGATTTGAGACCCAACATGCACCTGTTTTGCCCAAACAAAAATACGTTAATATTCTACACTGAGTATACTACATTTAGTGTATTGACACCGTAGAAACATTATGACCCTACCTGCCTCTAAATAATTAGAGAACACCGTGCGCAGTATTTATTAATTAATTAAATACGATGGCCCGTATCACCCCAAAACCAGGACCAGTCCCTGCCCAGACTCACCCCCACCCCCTCGGGACCCTCACACATCTTTTCCCTTCAATCCTGTGAATTTTAGTATTTTTCGGAATCGGGTGTTTTTCCAGACAATTTCGTAATTGCGCAATTTCCCAAAAATAGGACAATTCTACAATTTATGAAATTGCAGGGACTTTCCTGCAAATTTAAGTACGAAGTGTCACCCCCTCATTGGCCGGTGAACCTGCGCCGTCCATTTGGACGCAGGACTCACCCGAAAATATCCCGAAAATATCCCGAAAATATCCCCAAAAATATCTTGAGATATTTTACTTATTTAATTAATATATTTTTTTATAAAAGAAAACCAAAAGAAAAATAAAATAAAAATCAAAAGAAAAACCCCCCAGACCCAGTCGAACCCCACCCCCCCGGCCGCCGGCGGTGAGCCTCGCCGGAGCCCCCGCCCGCGGCGGAGCCGACCCCCCGCTCAGGCCGCTCTCTCCTCCTTCTCCCCGATTCTCCTCCTCCTCTTCTCCTTCGGCCCCATCTCTTTCCGCTGTCCCAGCCCGCAGCCGACCCCCGACCTCGTCGGAGCCGCCCCTGGCCGGCGACGCCGCCCGGTCTCCTTCGCCTCTGACCCCTACTCGACCGCCCAGCCCGACTTCCCCCTCAACTCCTCCTCGTCGTTACAGCCAGCGACCTCGCCGACCCGCAGCCGACTCCGGCCGACTCAGCCGAGCGCCGCCCGGCCTCCCCGAGGTGTCCCCGAGCACTCGCCGACCTCCGCCGGCGTGAACCCCTACTCCCAGTGACGCAGAACCTGTGCCCTAGCTCAGACACGATTCGGACACGTGTCGGACACGAGAAACACAGTTTCCATGGAGCCCTGTTCAGGTATATTTATCTCTCTGCTCGTAATTCTGATTTCAATTCCGTCAGTTGCGTCGTGTAGACTATGTAACCACCTCGGTGCCTGTACAAACCGCTCAGTGCATCGCGTTCTGTGGCGATCGCGGCACGCGATCCAAAAATAGGAAAAAGAACGACCCGATTCACCCCGGAACTGGGTACGCCCCGCCAAACGGGATGACTTGGTCGCACGCGGTCTTTACCAAAACGTGCGCGACGTTGATACGGACGTGTAGAAATTTGGAGAAGTTGATTTGGATGTGCGTGCACACCGGAATCAACGCGTATCCGCCGACACCGCCCCGTATCCGTCAGTTCTAGAACACGCTGTAACTTTGTGTATACACGTCGGATCGAAACGAAACTTGCGCCATCAGACTCGTAGCAATATGCTGGTCCTGTGGTCCAAGTTTGGTTCGATTCTGAGAATGTTGACAGAATCGCGTATCGTGGGCCCCACCGGCTCCACTTGACGGGCGATTTTGTGATCGGCTCATCGGAATTCAATTCTGGAAGTTCCGTTGGGTTCGTATCATCGTTCTGGACTTGTGGACACTAAGTTTGGCGAAATTGGAGACCTTTGATCCTGACACATTTTTCGGTGCAAAGCGGCCCACATGTGGACCCCGCTTTGACCGAAAACTGTCATTTTTGCCCCTGTGTCCAAATTGGACTTAAGGACATGCGTTTCTAGCTATTTGATATTTTTTGAGACTATTGGTGATATTTATTTCAGCATCCGGAGACTTTCATTCTGAGGCCATAGTTTCTGACACTTGGTATTTGACATATGGATAATACATTTGCAGCTCTTTTGCCAGACAAGTATACCTTGCCTTGTTGTACTGTTTAAATTCAGTTATTGTTAGTTATATATTTATTTATTATATAAATGTGCGCGTTCGAGCAGACTCGGGTGCAGTCAACGAAGGCGTTGACGTTAGGACTTGTGTCTGACCTAGTGTCTAGTAGACTCACCTAAAGTTGTGAAGTTATTGATATAACTTCCCAGGCCTTGACACGTATCATTACACGTCATAGAGTGAGTTCATGTAGGTACGCGTGCCTCATGCGCGACTGGCCATCAGTGTGAGCAACACGTGTAACGGTATTTAGCTTAGTTGGTTATTTATTGAGACTTGCATCATAGTAGGAGGTATCCACGTCGTTTTCACGACTTGTACATCTATATTGGGCGGGAAAGATACTAGTAGACGTATGGGACACCCCCTACTTGTTGTTATATCCTTCGTTCCATGCTCCTCGGAGATGGACGATTGCAGAGTGCCCATGCGTCTGGGGGCATATGACACATATACTAGCTAGTCATGACGATTGGTGAATTACGTCAGCATATGTCTAGCCTACACATTTCCATGCGTACTACAAGGTCTTTAAATTGCATTCACTTAGATGGTTAGCACACCCCCCTTTATTTATTCAGTATTTACATTATGGTATGTTATTTTTATGTATCTTGCTATGTCCCTCTGAGGACCTGGTCCTCTGCCAGGTGTATATTTTCTTGAGTATTCGCAGGAGCACAGATCCGGACATGTTACATTTTTTCGAGGAGGTCTTCTCTTCGAGCCTCGTGATTGTCAGATGTTGTTCTTTATAGTGTGTATCTGGTTCCTTTTATATTCTATTTCGGCAGTGGATTTATTTCCATCCGACTGTCATTCCTTAGGTACTTTATTTTGAGTTCTAGTTACATGGTTATTGGTTATTCATTCATATTTGATTTCTGTGGATGAGATTTAGATATTACCCTGTGACTTGTGATTAGTTATACCACTGGTGAACTATTGTTCATTATACAGCGTATGCACGTATATATGGTTTCCATATATTGGAGTTGCCATATATACGGGCGGCTGGCATGGTTACGTATCCTAGTCCTACGTATTTTGGGACTGGGGCGTGACATATTTTTAGTGGTGGTTCCCATGCAGGTCAGAGCATATTGTCTCGGTTACGTTACTGTACCGAGCAAGCCTGCACATAGGATTAGAATATAGAATCTCATCCATAATTGACTATGACTTATCTTCCTTCCAATCTGTCCTACTTACATAATTGCATTGTAAACACCCAAAATTTTTCAGATATTTTAAAATCAATTTTTAGGGAATTAATATGCAATTTTCAGTAATTTACATAAGTCCTGTGATGAGTTTGTAATTTTTAAATGCCAATAACTAACATTAAAATGAAATGAAAATATGATTTTATGATGTAAAATAGAAAACCGGACTTAGGGTAATTTTCTGGGATTTTATTGGGCCTCAGACCTATTTTTAAAAGCCTAAAAACTATTTTTATAATTAAATTAATTAATTACTGTTTTATAATAATAATTATTATTATTTTTATTATTATTATTTTTATTTCGTTGGGCCCAGCCCGGCCCAGTGGGCCGAGCCCAGTGACCTAGCCCGCCTAGCCATCCTAGCGGGTCGGGCGGGTCCGCCAACCCGGATCCGCGCCCGACCCGACCCGCTTCTTCTTCTCCTCCCCCACTTCGCTGCCCACGTCCCACGCTCCGCCCGCCGGAAAAGGCGCCGCCACGACCGCCTTCCCCTCCGAAACCCTCGCCCACGTCGCCCCGGAGCCTCGGCCTCACCCTCGCCCCAGACCCCTATAAATACCCCGACCTCCTCCTCCTCCCTCATCTTCCCCAAACCGACCCCTCGCCGGAACTCTAGGCCGATCCCCTCCCCTAGCCGCTGCCTCCGTCGAACCACCGCCCCTGCGCCGTCCTCCTCCCACCCAGCTCCTCCAGCGTCGACGCCGGCCAGCCCTCTCCAGAACCCCCTCCTCCTCCTCTCTCTCCCCGTGCCGGCTGTTCTCCCCTCCGCCGGAGTAGCACGCGCCGCCGTTTCTCCCCCGGGCCTATCTCCGCCGCCCTGAGCCGCCTTTCCCCGACGAGGCTCGGTCGAAACCGTCCAGCGCAGCTCCGGACACGCGAACACAGCCCAGAACCCTAGCCGGACACGGCCCTTCGTGTCGGACACAGTGTCAAATTAACACGAGGACACGAGGAAACCCGTTTGCAAGGCCCTGTTCAGGTACTCCTAATTTCCTCCTCGTAGCTCGGAATTCGATTCCGTAAATTTCTACGCGAAGCCTGTATAACCCTCTCGGTGCCCGGACAAACCGCTCGGGGCATCGCGTCCTGTGGTGATCGCACACCACGATCCAAAAACAGGAAAAACCAGACCCTGTTTTACCCCGAAACTGAGTGCGCCCCGCCAAACGGGACGACTTAGTCGCGCGCGGTCTTCACAGATACGTGCGCTTCGTTGATACGGACGTATGGGATTTCACGGAAGTTGATTCGGGTGTGCGTGCACACCGGAATCAACGCGTATCCGCGGACATCGCCCCGTATCCGCCTTTTCTGCAATTCATCCTAACTTCGTGCACACACGTCAGATCGAGACGAAACTTATGCCATCGGACTCGTAGCGATACGCTGGTCCTGTGGGTCAAGTTTGGTCCGATTCTGAGAACGTTGACAAAATCGCGTGTCGTGGGCCCCACAGGCCCCGCTCGACGGGCGATTTCGTGATCGGCTCATCGGAATTCAAATCTGAAAGTTCCGTTGGGTTCGTATCAGCGTTCCTGACCTGTTGACACTAAGTTTGGTAAATTTGGAGACCGTTGACCCTGACACATTTTTCGGTGCAAAGCGGGCCCACCGGTGGACCCCGTTTTGGGTCGAAATTGCCGTTTTTGCCCTTGTCTTCAAATTAGATCCAAGGACAGGCGATCCTAGCTGTTTGACACCTTCTGAGCGTGATGGTACTGTTTATTTCAGCTTTCGGAGACATCTCTGGAAATTTCCGAAACCAGGACCTAAGTGGAATTCAAATATCAGGCAAGTGCACCTTGCCAAACTTGCAGTCATTATTTTCATATTTTCTGTAAAAAAATACTCTGCTGGATGTCTTGTGCAAATTCATATAAACTGATTTAAACTGCTTAACCTAGAGAACGTATGACGTACCTAGTGTCCGATCATAGTCGGGTGCCGACACCGTACGCGGTGTTGGGTTCGTCATTTAGAGATGGATTTACGATCCCCTTACTTTGTACTTGACCTATCAAGTACCCTACAACCCAGGACACTTGACACTATCATGGACAGAATCCTCCTGAGATATTCGTGGTGATTCTGTATAGGATACATGACTTGATAGAGACATTTATTTATAGACAGTATGACTTGTTGCATTAGTTATAATCCCGCTGACATGGACATGAGACGTTATGGTCATGGCTTGCGTGATTACATTGGGTGGGAAGAGACACACAGGCTACAGGCTGTTCTACATATATATCTACTATTATTGTGAGGTTGTAGACTCTCCAGCAGAGCTAGACCCTTTACGTGTTATTACTGTTACCGGCTCCCCGACACAGAGCTTGTAGCGGTCTCAGCCTGAGTACTAGTGTTGCTCTCATTTGCATATCACATAGATGGTTACATAGTTTATCCTGCTGTTTCATTTAATTTAATTGTACTGCTTTTATTTGGCTTGTTTTATTTTGTGCCTTGCTATGTCCACTGAGGACCTGGAATGGATTATGTCCCCAGGTTTAGCTGAGGAGCAGTATCCCGAGGTATACGGGACCGGAGCTGAAGCTATTGCTGGAGCTGAACCGAACACTGAAGATGAGGTGACTGCCGAGGACTTCTCCTGAGTGCCTGTCCCAGTACTCATTTATTTCATGTTTATATCTTTTGTTCCTGGCCTATAGAGCCAGCTTATTCAAACTATAGTCGGATTGTTCCTCCGACTGACTTGCTGTGATGTTGTTGCTACTTATTTCCATTTGATTATGCAGTTTATTTCTTTATCTTTATGGATGAGATTAATGTGACTTGTTGTAGTAGACCTTATTTACAGCTTAAGTACGCCCTGATGATTCCATTAAATTGGGTTATCCATCGGTGCGTGCTGCTGGCCATTGCCACGCATCTCCAGTCCCTCGGCATTTTGGGACTGGGGCGTGACATGCATTCTGCTTGATTCATGTGCTTCCCTGATAATTCCTTAAGTATAGCCCCTGCTAGAATATAGGAATCCCTATTGATAGGATGATACTTAGGATAATATTCCTACTTAGAATACAACTAGGGCATTGACATATCATTAAGTTCAGATTACTTAAGGAACCCTAGTCTTCCCTACTACCTAATGAACCCTAGGACCACTACTTATAGATCAACTTAGCATTGTCCCTTGACGTATTTTTGTATGACTTGAGTATAGTAAAAATACTACTAGGATTAGTTAGAGAATTGACCATATTGTTGACCCTAGTTTTGAGGAACCAATAGAATCCAAAGTTGAATACTAAAACTGAGAACTCATCCTATATTTGGATAAACCCAGTGTTACGCCAGAAACTCTTTACCCTTGTTGGCGTAAAACCCATTTGACCGTTGTTGGCATAAGAACCAAACAACTGCCTAGTTGGCGTAAAAGCCAAATGACTTTCCTGTTGGCGTAAAAACCAAATTATGCAGGAGATTGTCTCCTTACGCCGCAGTTATGATAACTGCTACCTACATTCCCTTAATATTCCTTATCCTGCGTCCTGAAAACCACATAGGTAACTGCCCTACGTAAACTTGATGATTCTTGAATAAATAGATGACCATCGTAGAGCAACCTGATTAGACGTAACCTAAGAATAGAATGTGAGCGTATTGTTACAGCCTTAGCTTTCCCCAGCCATGACCCAATCTTGTGCATTAAATGCAGAGATACGCCTCAAGCCCTGTGCAAAAAGAAACAGCTTTCTGACAGGACATCTGATTCTGTCTCACCTCAAGCGTAATGACTTGTATCCAATAAAGTCACTAAACGACAACCTGGGTCCCCGTGCAAATCCATCATCACAAACCATCCCCTCGATCGTTGGGTAAGTACTTTTGTCATATATCAAGATTCACTAAATTTGACTGACAAACTCATAAGTTTCTCGTACAACTTTACGCTGCGACGAATGCTAGACTTTACGCAGGAGACTTTACGCGCACTAATTTTATGCGCAAATTTTAGCGCAAAACTTTTACGCTCAGACTTTCACCCAGACTTTTACGCGCAGATTTCTACGCACAGACTTTTTACGCGGACAGCTCTGAAGCTCTACCTTACGCTTCTCTGTTTTGCGCAGATAGCCCTGAAGCCATGCGTTCCGCCCAATTATTCTATCTCTGTTTTACGCAGACAACCTCGAACCCCTACTTTACGCGGACTTTCTTAAAATCTCTGTTTTAGGCAGACAACCTATAGTGTATATTAAGATTGTAGAACTTAGAAGGCCATACCTCTTTTAGGTCAACTAGCGACTTAGACAAGGAATTAGAATAATAACTGTAGAGATAATATAGTCTAGTCTTTTTGTGATTGTGAATTATGTTGTAATTTCTCTCATCATAATCTAGCATACTTAAAATTGCTGTCCTACCTTGACTTATGATGCTATTATAGCCTAGTTTTGCAAGCTTATTCTTTATCGAGCTTGTTCATGACACATGTGTTATTGGGGCCTGATCCACCCCACTAATACAATTGTCTATTCAGAATCAGTGTATTACGGTCTGATCAACTTTAGTGCATTTTGATTCGCCCTTCGTATAACTACTTTACGTGGATTGAGATATATAGTGATTAGTAGACAGATGTACTTGCCCTCTAGATATGTCTAAGCATATCGTATCAGTTACGTAACTGTACTGATACGAGCGTGTGAATAGGAATTACCAAAAATAGCATTTCAATCCACACTGTTTTGACAATTCCCATTTGAATCCTTTAAACGCCTTGATCCCCACACTTCTAATCTATTACCTTCCCCTTGAACTCTTGATTACTGTTTTCCGTCTTCCCTTATTTCGGAAAGACAAAATCTCGTGCTTAGTATAAATACGATAAGTATACTATTTCTGTAGCCATTTCTGTTTATTTTTTGGGTAATTACCAAACCCTATTATTAGATTGGATTGCAGTTTAAAAACTGTACTATTTTTAGAATGACCTTCGCTACCTACCTAACGTTTTATTACGTTCCTGATACGTGCGCCACCATGGCAGCATGAAATTTTTATTTTTGCCTCGTAACTCGGGTCAAGTTCAGAACCCAAGTATTACGATGAAGAATGTATCATTTTGTTGTCAGGAGTCCAAATGGATTTCACCCGGATGGACAATTGACTAAATGGATAGCAGCGCCTATGACTAGGTTGACTAGTAAGGATTAAGAATTTCTATGGACCGATTCACCAAGTCAGCATATTTCCTATCATTAGAGTTGGCCAGTCTGCAGAAACTATGGAGACATTACTTATATGAGGCAAATTATAAGATTGCATGGCAGACCAGTCCGCCTTTTACCAGACAAGGAATCGCGTGACCAGAATTGGTGGTCAACACCGTAGAGACAGTTAAGTAAATACAAGGACACTCGCGAGCAGTACAAGACAGACAGAAGTAGTAGGCAGACCGTCATCATCGTCCCTTGGAATTCAAAGAGGACGATCATGTCATCTTGAGAATATCACCTACTAGAAGCACCATTGGATTCGGAGGATGCAACAAGTTGAGTTCAAGGTATATTGGACCATTGACGTGCTAAAAATAGTAGGAGTAGTGGCATATCAACCTACGCTACCACTTTCACTTAAGAGAGTACTTACTGTATTCCACGTGTCGCAACTCAGGCGATATGTGACAGACAACAGTCATGTTCTCAACCATTCGTAGATCACCATTAGGCCGAGCTTGTCGTATCAAGAGCAACCCGTGCGAGTCCCGGATCATCGAGAAATTGAGGAACCAGTCTATTCACTTGGTCCGCGTGGCATCGAAGCATGGCACGCCAGGAGAATCTACTTGGGAGCGTGTGAACGACATGGGTAAACGTTGTTCGAACCTATTCGTAAACTAAGATATAAATTACTTTGTTAAATTATATCTTATGCCGTCTCTGACTTCTACCGTGGCTTAGTTTTAATTTCGAGGACGAAATTTTTATAAGTTGGGTAGATTGTAAACCCCCTCGACCAGATTTCAGTATTTTTAGGATTATTTTAACAATTTAGGATTTATTGCAATTTATTAATTTAATATTTCTTACATATCCTATTGACTTGTGCACCTGTCCATCTTCTAATTATTTGGAGCTTTAGCTTAACTGTTATCCCCGAACAAAATTTGCATACCTGTCCTAGACATGTCAGACTATTTTTCTGAACTTTGTGCAACTCACAGATGTGCTAAAATGAGCCTCGTTTGAGACGCACAAATATTGTTACAAAAGTCTGTATTTATTTCCTATTTTATTTTCTGCTCTTTACCCATCTCTGTACCCCTAGGGATTTGAGGCCCAACATGCACCTGTTTTGCCCAAACAAAAATGCGTTAATATTCTACACTGAGTATACTACATTTAGTGTATTGACACCGTAGAAAAATTATGACCCTACCTGCCTCTAAATAATTAGAGAACACCGTGCGCAGTATTTATTAATTAATTAAATACGATGGCCCGTATCACCCCAAAACCAGGACCAGTCCCTGCCCAGACTCACCCCCACCCCCTCGGGACCCTCACACAGCTTTTTCCTTCAATCCTGTAAATTTTAGAATTTTTTCGGAATCGGGTGTTTTCCCAGACAATTTCGTAATTGCGCAATTTCCCAAAAATAGGACAATTCTACAATTTATGAAATTGCAGGGACTTTCCTGCAAATTTAAGTACGAAGTGTCACCCCCTCATTGGCCGGTGAACCTGCGCCGTCCATTTGGACGCAGGACTCACCCGAAAAGATCCCGAAAATATCCCGAAAATATCCCAAAATATCCCCAAAAATATCTTGAGATATTTTACTTATTTAATTAATATATTTTTTTATAGAAGAAACCAAAAGAAAAATAAAATAATAAAAAAAAAAACCCCCAGACCCAGTCGAACCCCACCCCCCCCCCCCGCCGCCGGCGGCGAGCCTCGCCGGAGCCCCCGCCCGCGGCGGAGCCGACCCCCCGCTCAGGCCGCTCTCTCCTCCTTCTCCCCGATTCTCCTCTTCCTCTTCTCCTTCGGCCCCATCTCTTTCCGCTGCCCCAGCCCGCAGCCGACCCCCGACCTCGTCAGAGCCGCCCCTGGCCGGCGATGCCGCCCTGCCTCCGCCCGGTCTCCTTCGCCTCTGACCCCTACTCGACCGCCCAGCCCGACTTCTCCCTCAACTCCTCCTCGCCGTTACAGCCAGCGACCTCGCCGACTCCGGCCGACTCAGCCGAGCGCCGCCCGGCCTCCCCGAGGCATCCCCGAGCACTCGCCGACCTCCGCCGGCGTGAACCCCCACTCCCAGTGACGCAGAACCTGTGCCCTAGCTCAGACACGATTCGAACACGTGTCGGACACGAGAAACACAGTTTCCACGGAGCCCTGTTCAGGTATATTTATCTCTCTGCTCGTAATTCCGATTTCAATTCCGTCAGTTGCGTCGTATAGACTATGTAACCACCTCGGTGTCCGTGCAAACCGCTCGGTGCATCGCGTCTTGTGGCGATCGTGGCACGCGATCCAAAGACAGGAAAAATAACGACCCGATTCACCCCGGAACTGGGTATGCCCCGCCAAATGGGACGACTTGGTCGCACGCGGTCTTTACCGAAACGTGCACGATGTTGATACGGACGTGTAGGAATTCGGAGAAGTTGATTTGGATGTGCGTGTACACCGGAATCAACGCGTATCCGCCGACACCGCCCCGTATCCGTCAGTTATGGAATACGCTGTAACTTTGTGTATACACGTCGGATCGAAACGAAACTTGCGCCATCAGACTCGTAGCAATACGCTGGTTCTGTGGTCCAAGTTTGGTTCAATTCTGAGAACGTTGACAGAATCGCGTATCGTGGGCCCCACCGGCTCCACTTGACGGACGATTTTGTGATCGGCTCATCGGAATCCAATTCTGGAAGTTCCGTTGGGTTCGTATCATCGTTCTGGACTTGTGGACACTAAGTTTGGCGAAATTAGAGACCTTTGATCCTGACACATTTTTCGGTGCAAAGCGGCCCACATGTGGACCCCGCTTTGACTGAAAACTGTCATTTTTGCCCCTGTGTCCAAATTGGACTTAAGGACAGGCGTTTCTAGCTATTTGATATTTTCTGAGACTATTGGTGATGTTTATTTCAGCATCCGGAGACTTTCATTCTGAGGCCATAGTTTCTGACACTTGGTATTTGACATATGGATAATATATTTGTAGCTCTTTTGCCAGACAAGTATACCTTGCCTTGTTCTACTGTTTAAATTCAGTTTTTGTTAGTTACATGTTTATTTATTATATAAATGTGCGCGTCCGAGCAGACTCGGGTGCAGTCAACGAAGGCGTTGACGTTAGGACTTGTGTCTGACCTAGTGTCTAGTAGACTCACCTAAAGTTGTGAAGTTATTGATATAACTTCCCAGGCCTTGACACGTATCATTACACATCATAGAGTGAGTTCATGTAGGAACGCGTGCCTCATGCGCGACTGGCCATCAGTGTGAGCAACACGTGTAACGATATTTAGCTTAGTTGGTTATTTATTGAGACTTGCATCATAGTAGGAGGTGTCGACGTCGTTTTCACGAATTGTACATCTATATTGGGCGGGAAAGATACTAGTAGACGTATGGGACACCCCCTACTTGTTGTTATATCCTTCGTTCCATGCTCCTCGGAGATGGACGATTGCAGAGTGCCCATGCGTCTGGGGGCATATGACACATATACTAGCTAGTCATGACGATTGGTGAATTACGTCAGCATATGTCTAGCCTACACATTCCCATGCGTACTACAAGGTCTTTAAATTGCATTCACTTAGATGGTTAGCACACCCCCCTTTATTTATTCAGTATTTACATTATGGCATGTTATTTTTATGTATCTTGCTATGTCCCTCTGAGGACCTGGTCCCCTGCCAGGTGTATATTTTCTTGAGTATTCGCAGGAGCACAGATCCGGACATGTTACGTTTTTCCGAGGAGGTCTTCTCTTCGAGCCTCGTGATTGTCAGATGTTGTTCTTTATGGTGTGTATCTAGTTCCTTTTATATTCTATTTCGGCAGTGGATTTGTTTCCATCCGACTGTCATTCCTTAGGTACTTTATTTTGAGTTCTAGTTACATGGTTATTGGTTATTCATTCATATTTTATTTCTGTGGATGAGATTTAGATATTACCCTGTGACTTGTGATTAGTTATACCACTGGTGAACTATTGTTCATTATACAGCGTACGCACGTATATATGGTTTCTATATATTGGAGTTGCCATATATACGGACGGCTGGCATGATTACGTATCCTAGTCCTACGTATTTTGGGACTGGGGCGTGACAACTTCTGGCACATTTTTCAGTTCAAAGCGGGCCACTTGTGGACCCCATTTTGATCTAAAACTGTCGTTTTTGTTCATGTGTCCGAATTAGACTTATGGATAGTCAATTTTGACTATTTCACTCATTTTGAAAACATTTATGATGTTATTTTCAGCATCCGGAGGTGTTTACTCAGATCCTACCTTGGCGACAGCTGTTGAGTTACAGATATCACTACCTGGACTTCACCACAACACCATTCAGAATCCAGGCAAGTATACCTTGCTGTGTTTACTGTATCTATTATTTATTTATAGTATTTTCTTGTATGTCTCCTTAGTTGGTACATCTCTAGATTATATAAACTGTGCGTCCAAGCTATACTTGGGTGCAAGCGACCGTATTAGTCGTTCTTGTTACTAATATTTTTTTTATGCATGTCAACCTAATTTTAGGGGACTGCCTTATGATGGGGGATATCATTATATCGCCTTTGGCCATGACACTCTCATTACACGATTGCAACATCTTGTTAGGGGTACGGACTGTGTACTTGGACTGGCCATCATTACGTAAGAAATGTGTAACGGATAGAAAATGTAACTACTATGATTAGGGTATTAGAGACTCAAGCAGTTACAAAACTGAGCGGATTATGGACATGACTTGGCCAGTCGGGTTTATGGGGGAGGAAATCTATTATGCGTATGGGACAACTACCTTGGTATACCATAGGATTTTCCAGGAGAACCTATGTGGATTTTATGAGATTTGCAGATGCCCACTGGCGTTCTTGGAACGTTATGGACGGAAACAGACGACTATTGACAGTATATGTACACCATTAGCCTTGAGCTACGTGGATTAGTCGAGTTAGCCTGAATCCCACCCATGCGTACGAAAGTTGTCATCTAGATTGCACGTTAGGAGGTTAGAATCACCCCTACATTTAGTAGGAGTTATTTCAGTTTACACAGCTTGTACCTTTTGTATCTTGCTATGTCCCTTGAGGACATGGTTCCCTTCCAGTTGCAGGCGATCATCAGGAGGACCCCTAGGTGTACGTAGCAGGACTTGAGACTTCTTTTGTGGACGAGGAGGTCGATCCTTCTGAGTTTTCTTGATCATTTTATTGCTTATCATCCTAGTAGAGACTATCGTACTTGGACCTTTATTTCATTTCTTGATACTGGATTACTTATTTGCATTCAGTTTATTATAATCATTGGTAGTGGATTTGTCTCCACCCGACTATTTGTTTTTCTTGATGGATACTTCTAGACTTATCTCATTGCTACTTGCTTAGTAGTTGTTATCTTTATTATGCTGGATAATATTTATATTGATATTGTGATCATAGTTACTATCATGAGCTGAGTTCATATACAGCTTAGGCCTCATTCGTAGGTTCCATATATTGGAGTAACCTACGAGTGCATGCTAGCTAGCATTGTCCCATTCTGGTTCATATGTATTTGGAACTGGGGCATGACATATTTTTGTGCTGGCCCATGCAGGTCTGAGAATATTGTTTATGTCACGTTATTGTACCGAACAAGCCTGCACATAGGTTTAAATTATAGGATCTCATCCATCTTCTTGACCATCCTTCTTGAATTCACTTCGAACTCTCGTTTGATTGCTTGATTGCATCCAGTTTGATTATGTTCTAACATAACCTTATTCTCGTGTCCAGTGAGATGAATCTCATAAGTGGACGCGTCGCCTCTCTTGCCATCACCTCAAGTAAGGCAGCATCTCAGGAGGAGCAGGGTTCCCGCAGCACCGGATGAGGTCCTCGACTACTCCTCATCATCAGGGTCAGTCTTCGCATCCAGAGATGGATGTACCACCTGGTTTTCAGCAACACCAGGTTCATGGACCACAGATAGCACCACCAGGATTTCAGGAAGGTATACCTCAGGGAGGGTACGTGCCATTTCTGTAGTATGCATCGCAGTTCAGACATCAGATGCCGTACGTACCTCCCCAGCAGCCAGCTCCACCTATGGTTGGGACACAAATGTTCAAATTCTTCCAGGGGATGATGCAGGCCCAATGGCAGCAAAATGAGTTGATGCGGAAGAGTTTGAACCAGAAGAGAGGAGGAACTATAGACAAGTTCAGGCAGATGAACCCTTCGCCTTTCAAGGGTACTGAGAACCCTAGTGAGGTTACTGCTTGGCTGGTGAAGAGAAAGAACATGCTTGAAGCTTCAGAGCTGTCGAAGGAGAAGTGGGTGGCAGCTATTCGAGTGCAGCTAGAGGATTTGGCACATCATTAGCGGGCAGACAAGGAAAGCAGCCTGGGCACGAATATACCTTGGGAGGAGTTCAGCAGGTTGTTCAACGACCGGTTCTTTCCTACATCAGTCAAGTTTCAAATGCAGAACAAGTTTACCAACCTGAGGCAGGGATCCATGACGGTTAATGAGTATGATGCCGAGTTCAATCGGTTAAGTCGGTTCGAACCCTCTCTAGTCCAGGATGTAGAGGAGAGGGACAGAAGATTCCATAGAGGCCTGAACTTTGAATTGAGGCAGTTGACTAGCACGATAACTCATACTACACATGCAGATATTTTGAGTGCTGCCAAGATTCAGGAGACCATACGCAGTGAGGGAACAGTTGATCAGAGGCGTGCTTCTCCTATAGTTTCAGCATCCAAAACAGCTCTAGGGGGGCCTATGAGACATTCCGTATCTCAGCAGCAGCAGAGAGCATCACCTTACTAAGGTACGGAGCTTCCTACTTGCCATTTCAGTGGTAAGAAGGGACACCTGCAGAGGGGCTGTCGTAAGAGGTTAGGATTGTGTATGGTTTGTGGATCCAATCAGCACCAAGCTCGAGTATGTACTTGAGTAAGACATCAGATTCAGAGGGTAACCTATCCAACACCGAGGCCAGGCCAGAAGACTTAGAGGCCAGCAGCACCAGGCCGCATAAGGACCCCCTGACACAGATTTTGATGTCTGTCAGAGGCTCTGACTGTCACGACCCGCACCCTAAATATGGGCACGAGAGCGTGGGTACGTCCAGCCTACGCCGCAACATCGGCGGTAGAACGCTGTCCGGGTCAAGCACTATCTAAACAACCTCGCACTAGTATCCAACTCCATGAGGAGACACGAATAACACAATATAAAAGAACAACATACTCAATCACATAACTACAGCACGATAAGAAATCGAAGAAATAAATAAGAATACAACACAAGTCTAAACTGTAAATAATCTAACTCAACATAACCCAAGTCTCAAATAAGATTGCCGGAGACAAATTCGGTACCAAAATAGACAACTGAGAAACTAACTAGATAACTAGTGATTCCGGCTAAACCTTCCGGAATCACGACTGTACTACTAAGTCCAAGACTGCAGCTACTCACACTGTGGTCCACAAGTGTCGGATACCAGTCCTCTAGGCATAGTCTGAAAAATGTTTTCCAGTCAGAAAGGAGCAAAATACATTTCTTATAGCAGTTCTATTTCAATGATATAAACTATGTAGCAGTAAAATAGATAGAAATATACAGGATGCATGTACATGTACGAGAGATAAAGAAAAATACTGGTAATACTGTAAGTAAATGCGAGAAGGAACAATATGTCAATGAGCAAGAATACTATGACTAAGTGTGTGAGTACTAGCTTTAACATGTGATCGGCTTGGGAACTTGTACAGGAATAATGGCCTGGCTAGTCATATGTGCGGTGTATGACCAACACTAACATGTGAACAAGACTTGTACATGAAGGGTATGATCACATATCTACACTAAAATACTTCCCACCCCTGACTGGTATAGTAGATCCAACCATGGTACGCTATGGCACGGGATTCCCTAGAAAGGTAGCAAATCTCCCCGAAAATCAGTGTCTGTACATGTACAAGATAACAATGAACAAGACTTGTACAAGCTACACCATGAACAAGGAATAACATCTCATGACGAGATCCGTATACACCAATCCGTGTAACCAGCCTGTCGAGAATATGGATATTTACTCTAGATACAATGAACATAGGGGATATTATAAATAAGAAGCTAATCAGAGAATGTACTCGCCTTGGGTCCTTAGCTGGTAATATCAATGTCCTGTTCCAGAGTATCGCCTGGATGAACCAACAGTCATATAGACATATCATAAATGTAACATTGCATCAGATGCTATACTAACACAACACAAATACATGAACTCAGGGGCTCTGCCAGGTATGGCACTGGTCAATCTAGGGTCAGTGTGCGTCAAATTGCACGGGCGTCGCGTCTGCGATTGCTGGGCAAGACAGACGATTAAAATGGTATGGGGCTTGCCAGTACGTCAGTTTACGCGTGGCAGTCAACTAACAGTTCATAGGGTCATAGGTCCATGTAAATACGGGGTATCCGTATTTACTCTCGGGTCATCTAGTAGAGACATATATAGAAATGTACATATTATACTAACATATAATATGTATATATATATATATATATATATATATATATATATATATATATATATATATATATATATATATATATATATATATATATACTGATTTGAGGATGTACTATATATATATATATAGTATATACTAAGTGAAATTACACATATACCATATACGTATATATGTACATATTATATACCCAAATATATATATTATGCTACATTTATACCAAAATATGTTTTACAAGTACATATATATATCAATACAATTATATATATGCTATATATATTTACATACCAAATACATACGTATATATATATATATATATATATATATATATATATATATATATATATATATATATATATATATATATATATATGTATTTCTGACACATCACTCATCACTCTGAGACGCTTCGAGACTCGCTAAGACGATGCCTCAGAAGAAGACAACAGGTTACATCAGCGCATTAATTGCTTCGACAAAAGTGTTATGCCACATGTTCCCTCGTATGCGGCTACAAGACCCATGCAGCTTCGCCAACATGCGGTCAGAGTGTCCATTGGACTAAGGCCCAAACGAGAGCACGCATGCGACTACATGACCCATGCGGCCCACCGATATGCGGCCTGAGTGTCCATTCGACCAAGGCCCTAACGAGAGCACGTATGCGACTACATGACCCATGCGGCCTTGCTAACATGCGGCCTAGTTGTTATGAGGCCTCCATCTCACAAGATCTTTTCGTTACAACTGCAGAGATCTTCGCACAGTTGGTGCTGACTACGTGTCCAGCTGACCAAGCCACGCATACAACGGGTTGATAGCAACCCCGAGATCTCATCAACAATATATCTCAACCAAGACAACGTGGCAATCTGCCAATGGCTTGCGGTAACGTTGCAACCATATTCTGTTGAAGGAGCCTTATGCAACCACCAAACAGAGACATATGTGGCACCCATAGCCCATCATCACGATGGCTATAAATATGAGCAACTTAAACGTTTTAAAGGTCGACTTTTTCTGCTTCAGAGAGAGACCAAACCAAGAAAGGCTATCTATCTGCAAGTTTGCACTCAAGCAATAGAGAAGAGCTTCTGCATCGGATCGTCCAAGGAGTAAAGAGAGTTACTACACTCCTAACCCTCCATCGTCACCCCTAGAAAATAACTTTGTACTTAGATTGTCTTCTAGGACTTTTCTTTGTACTTTTTTTTTAGTTTGTTCAATTGAATCAAGTTCATTCCAACTTTCGTATTTAATGGCAAACAGATATGTGGCAGATAGCAGTCATGTTTTGGATCACTCTGAGATCACAGTTGCACCCAGCTTGTCATATTAGGAGCAACCTGTGGAGATTCTTGACCGCAGAGTAAAGGTCCTAAGGAACCAGTCGATTCTCTTAGTTCGTGTGTCGTGGAAGCATCACTCACTAGGAGAGTCCACCTGGGAGCGCGAGTACGCATATGCAACCGTTTTTCATATATTTTTGAGGATCAAGGTATGAATTAGCATACTTAATTTCCTTTATACGTCATTAATTTCGTGTATTCATATCGTGTGTTAGTTTTAAATTTCGAGCACGAAATTTTTATTAGTTGGGTATAATGTGAAACTCCCTCCAAATATTTATTTTTAATTATTTATTAATACCATTATTTTAATTAGTTATCAATTTATAGTATTTAAATTATTTATTAGTTAAGTTATACCTATTTAGCTATTTAGAATATATTTTCTATTGACTAAAAAAAACTTATAAATAGTTTTTAAATACAAACTTAGATATATATAGTTGTATTGTGCTATCATATTGATTTTAAAAAAAATTCTAAAAATATTTCTTGTATATATTCTTTTACTATGTATAGTAGTTATATAGATAGATTATGTTTTTTTTAAAAGAAAACAAAGTAAAACAAAAGAAAATCAAAACCATCAAAACCTACCTACACAACTAGCAAACCAACAGACCCACGACATTCCTTCTTCATTAACTGTTAAATACATTTAAAACCTATCTCTATAATCGATCCTTTCACCTATGTATTTCTGACTTCTCCCAAAGGACCACCCCCTCCAGTTTCTTCTCAGAACTATCCGACACTTCCCTCACCTCCGGCGAACACCCACGACCAACCGTCGGCCGTCGAAGTCGCCGAAGCAACCGCCAAACTCAACCGGCCGCACCCGCGCGTGTCAGAATCCACTCGAACCACCTTTTTTAGGGTAAGATTTCTCCACCCACGTTCATTCATTTTTGACCTCTTTGTTTCATACAATTCACAACATGGCCATCTTGTAATCCCTTTAATTAGGTTTCCTCAAGAAGTAGATCAAAGAGCATACTCCATCTTGTATCGGGTTAAGCCCTTTACTTTAGGCTGCTATGGCGCGTTTATAGAGCTAGGTGGAGGCTTCGCACCGGTCAATCCCGGTAGAAGGTTCCGTCGGAACAATTTTTTATTTGTTCAAAAAAAAAAATTTCCTGTTTTAAATCGCGTGTAAATTGACTCGAAAGTTGGTCGAAAAACTGATTTTTTTAAACTGAAGAAAATCGAACCTAACCCCCATACTTCAGGTCATTTTTCTTCTTCTTCGTTGGTTCGTTTTTAGATATGTTTGATTCATTATGATCAAAACATAACACCCTAAAAATTCCTTCAAATATATTTTATTATTGCTCACTTTATCGAGAGAAATATAGATCGAAAGATGGACACAAACTATTTTGAAAATAGTGTTTTTAACCAATCCAAACCCCCAACTTTGCACCTGTTTTTCTCTCAAAATATTTAGTATTTTAAAATTCGATTTGAGCATACTTTTATACAACATATACAAGTCTATTTTTCTTCAATTAGTTTTAATTAGTTTGCTGTTAATCTTTAGTTATTCTGTTTTGGAAATGAGATAAAATCATATTTTTGAAAACCAATTTTTTTTGATACGGGGTCCGTCAGCCAAACGGGGTGACTTCGTCGCGTGCTGTGGACACTGAAAGGTGCGTACAGTAAACGCGGACGTGTGGGAGTCGACAAAATTCGATTTGGTCATGTGTGCACGACGAAATCAACCTTTATCCGTTGAAGAACGTCGTGTCGGCCTATTCCAAAATTTTGTAATTAATTTGTGTGCGCTTGTCATTTTGAAACAAAACTTGCGCCATCGGACTCACATTATTATGTTGGTCCTATGACCCAAATTTTGGTTCGAATCGGAGAACGTTGATCAGAATGCCGTTTTGTGTGCCCACGATCCGACTTAACAGGTAATTTTGTGATCGGCTCATCGAAATCCAATTTTGAACATTCAGTTGAGTTTGTATCTTCGTTCTGGACTCGTAGACACTAAGTTCGCTTAATTTGGAAAAATTTACTTCTGGCACATTTTTTGGTGCAAAGCCCAGTTGTGGACCCCGTTTATGTGTCTGAATTGGACTTATGGGTAGTCAATTTTGACTATTTCACTCATTCTGAAAATATTGGTAATGTTATTTTCAGCATCCGGAGATGTTTACTCAGATCCTACCTTGGCGGCAGCTGTTGAGTTACAGAGATCACTACCTGGACTTTGCCACAACACCATTCAGGATCCAAGCAAGTATACCTTGTTGTGTTCACTGTATCTATTCTTTATTTACAGTATTTTTTTGTTATGTCTCCTTAGTTGATATATCTCTAGATTATATAAACTGCGCGTCCAAGCTATACTTGGGTGCAAGCGACTGTATTCGTCGTTCTTGTTACTTATATTATTTTTATGCATGTCAACCTAGTTTTAGGGGACTGCCTTATGATGGGGGGGATATCATTATATCGCCTTTGGCCATGACACTCACATTACACGATTGCGACATCTTATTAGGGGCACGAACTGTGTACTTGATTGGCCATCATTACGTAAGGAACGTGTGGCGGATAGAAAATGTAACTGCTATGACTAGGGTATTATAGACTCAAGCAGTTACAAAACTGAGCGGGTTATGGACATGACTTGGCCAGTGGGATTTATGGGGGAGGACAACTATTATGCGTATGGGACAGCCACCTTGGTATACCATATGATTCCCTAGGAGGAACCTGTGTGGATTTTATTAGATTTGCAGATTCCCACTAGCGTTCTTGGAACGTTACGGACGGATACAGACTACTGTTGACAGTATATGTACACCATTAGCCTTGAGCTACGTAGATTAGTCGAGTTAGCCTGAATCTCATCCATGCGTACAAAAGTTGTCCTCTAAATTGCACATTAGGAGGTTAGAATCACCCCTACATTTAGTAGGTGTTATTTCAGTTTACACAGCTTGTACCTTTTGTATCTTGCTATATCCCCTGAGGACCTGGTTTCCTTCCAGTTGTAGACGATCATCAGGAGTACCCCCAGGTGTACGGAGCAGGACTTGAGACTTCTTTCGTGGACGAGGAGGTCGATCCTTTCGAGTTTTCTTGATCATTTTATTGCTTATCATCCCAGTAGAGACTATCGTACTTGGATCTTTATTTCATTTCTTGAGACTGGATTACTTATTTGCATTCAGTTTATTATAGTCGTTGGCAGTTGATTTGTCTCCACCCGACTATTTGCTTTTCTTGATGGATACTTCTAGACTTATCTCATTGCTGCTTGCTTAGTAGTTATTATCTTTATTATGCTGGATGAGATTTAGATTGATATTGTGATCATAGTTACTATTATGAGCTGTAGTTCATATACAACTTAGACCTCATTCGTAGGTTCCATATATTGGAGTAACCTACGAGTGCATGCTAGCTGGCATTGTCCCATTCTGGTCCCTATGTATTTGGAACTGGGGCGTGACACCTATTCGGGCCTATGCGGCTGTTCGATTTTTTTTTATGTTTAAATGTATTGTGGATATGTTGTTTGTGTTTTAAGATTGGATTTGGATTTTTGAACATTAAAATTTTAAATTTTAAAATTTGAAATTTTAGAAATTTTATGAATTGTATTATGGATTTAGAAGTTAGAATATGTTTGGATTTCAAAATTTTATTATGAATTTTAAATTTTAAATTAAGAAAAAAAACTGTTCAGCCTCCTAGACGGCACCGCATTGATTCCGCCTAGCAAAATTTAGAACACTAAATTTGTGTAAGATTTTTGTCTGGTTCGAATTGTAGTTAAGACATATCAGGTTCGGGGCTAGTTAGGTCGGGTTGGGTTGTCGGATTAGAGTTTGGATCGGGGATAACATTCAAGTTGAGTTTGGGTCGGGTGAGGTATGGGTCCAGTCGGATTTGAGTCGGATCCATGCCAGGTTGTTTAGCCAGATTTGGTTTGAGTCCAAGTTGAATTTGGATCCATTCGTTGATGGAGGTAATTGGAGGATTTCAAAAGTATCCTTATGGAAATGACGAATATCCACCTCTCGGTGCGATGGGAATAATATTTTCTCTTATGGTGATAATATATGCCAAAGAAAATGCGTTATTTCCATGGATTCTTGACTATACGTAGGCGTTTCGATGGAGGTTTTGTATTCCTAGAAATTTATTTTCCATTTCTTTATCATGAAAAAGGACATTTCTATACTCATGTTTATGTTTTGGTTGAAAAAACGGAAAAAGAATATCAATTTATTTAGTTTTTCATAAATATCATTTTATTGATTTCATAATGCTTCTATTACCCAAATTCACATGTTTGAGATAAAAGTTAAAATTTTGAAAGTAAAATCAGGGTATTATTGTCCAAACAAAATATCCAAACGACATTTCTAGGAAAACAAAATTATTTCCGGAGGGGACCTTGGATTTTACTTTCCCACAACAATAGGAATATGAAGCTACTCTTATTCCCACCCCAATTCTCAATCTTAGGCATACCAAATAAGGATAAGAAATCTAAAATCCACTCCCAAACCTCCAAAACTTGAACCAAATGTCCAAAAGTAATATGAATGAGAATAACATATTCATATTTGTATCACCGTATACTAAACTGGCTCCAAGTACAATCCAAACTGACTGTGAGGTCGTGGCATGTTGGTTACGATGGAAGACTTTCATGGGAATGGACACGGTACAATCCAAACGAAATAAAGGTGAAGGTGTTCCAGCCTGGTTGATCCAACGGTCCTTCAACCGTTCAGAACCTACCATGTAAACACACACACACACACAATTGTTAACAGTTCAAAGAAAACCAGTTTGCATGGAAAAAAGAAAAAAAAATCAGTTTACAATTCATTTTATTGGATTTAGTACTGGGCCTTCTGGATTTTGCCAAAGCCCAATCCATGTTGAATTATTAAGGACTACAAATGTAAGTGAGAAGCAATAGAAATAAATTAAAGGAATACCATGTTAAACTTTTATTTGTATTTTTTTTTGGGATAGAAGTAGAAATTTATTAAAGGATCACCAACTCTCAATAAGCCAGTTTGAGGATTTCCACACCTTCCGAGCATGTTAACTAAGCACGGAGCTGGTCTTCTATTCCTCCACCTCAGCCTAGGCCAGTATTATCAATATCGAATAAATTATTAAAAAAAATTAATATCTAAATAAGCTACTCGAGTTTTGAGTTCCTTTTTTTGAGCTACTCGAGGTATTTTCAGTGGAAACTCAAAAATATGGACATGATTGATTGCTAGTTCAACTGACAAAGAGGAGTTGGAGTAGACCGCGGAGGCTCTGTTGGCGGAGAGATGGGGACTTAGGAGTATGAGGGATTGTCCTAATCAGAGGAGTTGTCCCAGTCCGATGGCTTCCGATGGCTTGTCCGGTTGACCCCAGAACTGGATCCATGAGTTATCCCAAATACGAATAGACTCGTCACACCCAACTCACCATCGAAGTCCTCTTTTAAGGACTTTTCTTCCCTCTAAGATGCTCCTCCAGAGATGGGAGGATTATTGTGAAGCCTTGCCCACAGAAATTCACCATGTTTCGTAAAAAGATATTCACTTTTACATGATTAGATTGTACTCAAATGAAGGTAAAAAGTGAATAAGAAAAATAAATTTATATTCCAAAAGTTCTCTCATCCGTAAGCAGTTCAGTTTCTTGTTTGTGGGATATATAAACAATATTTTAGTTAGGCTATTTTGTTAATTAAATATTTTAACTTCGCTTTTTTGAAAATTTTCCATTTCAATGAGGATATTTTGGTACCACGATAAAGAACTATGGCTTCTCCACTGACGTGCAGGGACAGAATCAGCACTTGCGTTGGACAGGAGCCAAGTATCCAAACAAATAATTTTGTCAATTAATTACAGCAAATTAGCAAATAGAATAGCAGAAGATTTTAACTCGAAAATTATGGCTTCTCCACTGGTGTGCAGGGACGGAACCAGCACTCGCGTTGACAGAGACCAAGTACCCAAAATTAAAGTAAATAATTTTGTCCATTCACTACAGCTAATTAGCAAATAGAACCTTAGCGTTCTTTCTTGAAAGAAATATATGTGGATTTCAAAAATAACTCTAAGAATAAATTATGTAAAGAAAAGTCCAAAACTGTAAATATATTTACCCAGCCTATATACCACATATATCCCACTGTACCCCATAATTCCTCTCCTCCTCTCTTCCTCCCTTAAAAATAGCAAGGGGAGTTTTCTTAACTATAAACTAAGCTAGAAAGATTTTGTATTTTTTTTACATTATTATTCTTATTAAATTTTTATTACTGTTACAGTTTTTTTTTCGTCTGTTGGAATTCATCTCTTCCCTCCCTCTGGGAAGGGTCTGAAATCCAATTCCTAGACCAAGATGAATAACCTTTTGACGGTACGTTCAATCTTCTTCTTCTTCTTCTTCTTCTTTTCCAAATTTTTTGTCAATTATATTTCAACTAGTATATATGCACGTGCTTTGCATGTATCTTGGAGTGGATGATTTTGATGAGTTGGTTTAACTTTGCTGCTTTTAATTATATAGGTTAAGAGTTCAACCATTGGAATTCCTTGGTAATAGCTTAGAAAACTTAGCAAGTAGCATGAACTCTTTGATTTCTATAATATATTAATGCATCTCTTAAATGGTTGTCATTGAAATTTATTGTAGGTACTATTTTTAATTAGTAAATATAATGAAGGGTATTTTTGGAAAGAAAATTTTTACGGTGAAGCCTACTTTCCTCATTATATAGTAGAATAGAAATATAATGAAGGGTATTTTTGGAAAGAAAATTTTCACGGTGAAGCCTACTTTCCTCGTTATATAGTAGAATAGATATATTATAGCTCCTCTTTTAACAATACCTTGCTGAATTATGTTTACTGTAATGCTATTCACCAATCACTGGATTTTCATGTCAAAAACTTGGTCCTATAGTTGGTCCTATACCGTGCTCATCATCATTCAATTCTTCTCAAAAAATATAGTTGTATATGAAAATTAAAAAAGCTCATTAAGATAATTGACAAAATGCCATTATGGCGTCGTTGTAATATGAGCACGAGAAGGTAATTAGGGATGTAACACGATTCAAACTGTTCGTGTTCGGCTCTCGTTCGGCTCGGTCCAAGCTCGATTCGAAACTCGTACGATACTAGTCGGTACCGAGCTCGATCGATTTTTTTTTTTTTTCGTTCGAAGGGATGTTCGAACCGAGCTCGACGACCATAGGTTGTTCAGCTCGGTCTTGTTCGCAAATGGGCTCGAGCTCGGCTTCTCATATTAGGGCTTCTCTTAGTATATGTTATGTCTTTTTTAATGGATGGAAACAAATTTTGTCTTAGAAATTTTATCTTTTTTTTGGGTTCTTTATGTGAAGGTAAATTTTTGATGTAAAGAGCATAGTAATTCAATAAAAAAAGTCTTTAAGACTTGTGAGCAACAATGGAATGATTTATACAACATATTTAATAGGGATTTGGCTCGGAATCGGTTCGTGTTCGTTCGAGCTCGAGACCTAAATCGAGTCGAGCTCGATCCGTTCGAGTCTCTAATCGAACCAAGTTCAAACATCATTTTTGAGCTCGAACTTAAGCTCGGCTCGAATCAAGCTTGTTCGATAGTTTAGTTGAACCGAGTTCGAACACTCTTTGTTCGAGTTCGTTCGTTCGATTTTCAGCCCTAAAGGTAATGCCTTGCAGGGGTAAGTAGATATGTATATCTTTTGTCCAAACATATTAAGGTCCCGTTACCAAGAACGATCATCCAACTCGGACTACGAATAGGCCTACACGAAAAATTAAATTAAATTATTTGCTATAAATAAAATACATTCATCTCTATTCTTATAATGAGACTTCAAAATGGCTCAAAAATGAACTGTCTAAGCCATTTGTAAATTCTCAACAATTTATTTAAAAATAATAATATTACATGAAAAAAATTATTGAAAAAAATTAAATTTATTATAAATTACGTCATGAGAAATCGAACTTGACCAACTAAGAAGAATGCCTCATACCTTAACCGCATGAGCTAGAAGAGGACCACATGAGTTAGAAGATGTGTTTGGCTATAGTTATATAATATTATGTAATTAAACAATTAGTTAAAATTTATTTATTTTTGAGGATATGCAGCTTAGACAGTTAGCCTTTTAAATTTTTTTTATAAAGATAGAAATATATCCATAATAAATATAATTAAAGTATATTTAAATATTTAAATATTTTATAATAATATTAGAAGAAAAAAAAAATTACGTGCAACGTACGTGCATTTACTAGTGATCTATAAGACACTTGAAGGTAAAAAGGTGAATAAGGAAGCATTTCATACAATTTTAAACTTTTTTTTTTCTAGTATAATTAGGTGTAAACTAATGATCTTTATTAGAATTTTTGAAGTAAGGTGCATTTTTTGCCAAGGAATTTCTTCTAAACAATCCTCCCATGTTTGGAAAAGGTGAATAATATTGTTATATGCTTCTGGATATTCAAGAACCCTTAAAATACAAATTGAAAAAAAAATTGTATAACATGATACACTGTTTATTTCCTTGTAGTTATAGACTACTGGTTTAACAAGTTATTGTAGCATAATCATTTTGGGATCATTCAATGATTTGTAAAAATAAAATTGATCACTATATGATTTTCTTCCTTTATATGAAAATTTTGTAGGAATCCTTCGAGAGGGTCATAGGTAAATACCCAGGAGAGGCTGATATCGAATTGGGGCATGGGTTTCGTCCTTCCAGAGAGATGTCAATGGATCACTTCTTCAGACAAGTTACTCTTTTTCTATATTTAAACATGTTTAAATATCAAAATTTGATGTCTTTTTAAGTAGGTTAAATCTAAAGGCACATCCAAATTTATTCAGGACAATCCAATTTTTTTTGTTTTTTTTTACAAGCTTGCTACAGAAATTTTTTGCTTGTGGCTGTCGAAATAGGACTGTCAAAAATTCTGACAGTCTTTCTAATAGAAATGACTGTCAAAAGTTTTGATAGTCCTCAACGATGACGACTGAACAACGACATACGCGAGCAGTAGAGGAGCGCCTCCTCCTCCTCCTACCTCCGCCTCCGCCTCCTCCTCTTTCTACCTCCGCAAGCAGCAGAGCAGTGCCTCCTCCTCCTACTAATACTACTAGAGCCTCCTCCGCCTCCTCCTCCTCCACACTCTTCGGCTCTCGTCGACGCCGGCGCGCAGAAGGTCGCGCTCGACAGCAGTGCGGACGACGGAGAGGCGGTCGCGGAAAACGTCGGGGGAGGGTTTGGTACAGGTGTGGCAGAGGTAGGGTCAGTCGGCGGGAAGGCGGTTGGGGTTAGGATTAGAGTTTAGTGTAGGAAAGAGGGATATGTGTGGGCAGTCTATAGTAAAATTTGGGTTGTCCTGAGTAAAAGTTGCTTCAGTGTGGACTAGCACAAAGTAATAGCCTATCCTGAGCAACTTTTGATGTGCCTTTAGAAATAACCTTTAAGTATCAGTAATTGAAGAGCTGTCATTTTTAAATATTTATAATAATTAGTATATTTTTTGTCAATTTATAATGTTCCATAAAAAAATAGAATAATGAAAATGATATTTAAGGCTTTGTTGCAAATAATAGTTTGTAAATTTAAGTTGGGACAAAGAAGTCCTTTCTATATTGAACCTTGTAATGTGTCAAAGAAAAATCTTGAACACTATAAAAGAACATTAAATACATTACTGGTTTTCTTTTTTTACCATTGGGTATATGACTTCAAATTCCAATTTTCAATTTCAGATTGGAGAAATAGAGAAGCAAATTGAGAAAATAACTGATTACTTACACAA
This sequence comes from Iris macrosiphon, assembly GCA_036927795.1. Lineage (NCBI taxonomy): Eukaryota > Viridiplantae > Streptophyta > Magnoliopsida > Asparagales > Iridaceae > Iris > Iris macrosiphon. The sequence goes on along the minus strand of JAYESA010000009.1, from coordinate 42,957,626 downwards.
GCTCCAGGTAAGAATTATACCATTTTATATTTTTTATCAATTTGATACAATTTAAATTTGTATTTTGTGCATGTTCTATATTTCTTTTTTTATGTTGTGACATGTTTGGTGAGGATTAATCTTTGTTAGTAGTTAAATAGGTGTTAATGTACTCTTAGGGTAAGACAATGGCCTATATTAACGATATAAAGCGTTATCATGTGCCTGCTTTATGATACATAAGTCCGAAGGCATCCCGGTCCGAAAGCACCACAAGTTCGAAGGTTCCATCCGGTCCGAAAGTCTCACGCAGCCGCACCTGCACCGCACCTGTACTGCACCCACCACTTAATTTCCCTAAAGGAGAATTAAATGTCGCATAGGAGACTCGAACCCGTAACCTCCTGGATAGTATGCATCGGTCTTAACCGCTAGTCTAGACATCACTTGCATATATATATATATATATATATATATATATATATATATATATATATATATATAAAGCAGATGGCAAAGTATCGAATATGAAGACCGACCGAGTGATTTTCTATACGGAAAATTTCACTCAAAGCATAAAAGTATAATATATTTCTAAAAAAAGCAACAATGTTTCAAAATTTACAGAAAAAACATTAAAACGCCCTTTGTAAGGACGTTTTACACTTTTCCGTCCGCCACTTAACGGTCAAAAAATTTTACGTTAAAAAAATTATTAAAAAAATTAAAAAAATAATAAAAAAAAGTTAACGGTCAACTTCTCTCCTCTCTCTTCTCTCCTCTCTCCTCTTCTCTCTCTCCTCTCTCCTCTCCGCCTGCTACCCTCTCTCTCCTCTCTCTCTCTCTCCTCTCTCTCCCTCTCTCCCTCTCCCGTTGCGGTCGACGAGCGCGAACATCCCGTCGGAGTCGAGCCTGGCCTCGCTCGATGCTGCGCCCCCCGCCGCTTCGCGGCTGCTGCTGCTGCTCCAGTAGGTCACAATGTCCTCCCAGAGGAGGAGGATCTCGCCGGAGCTCGTGACGGCCAGGCTGTAGTAGCTGGCGATGGAGTTCGCCGAGGCGGCGCGGAGGGAGCGTGGGTAGCGGAGCGGCTGGCCGGGGAGGAGGGTGTCCGTGGGGCTGGCGAAGCTCTCCCAGACGGCGGCGGTTCCATTGGCGCCGGCGAGGAGGAGGAGGTTGCCGGCGCCGGCGAGGAGGAGGAGGCTGCCGGCGGGGGAGAGGAGGAGGGTGGAGTTCTCGGAGACGCGGACGCCGCCGCCGGCGGCCCAGACGGGGTCGGGACGCGGAGCGCCGGGGAGTTTGTGGAAGACGGCGGCGACGAAGGCTTCGCCGGCGGGAGAGGAGAGACAGCGGGAGAGAGAGGGAGAGAGGAGAGGGAGAGAGACAGCGGGAGAGGGAGAGAGGGAGAGAGGGAGAGCGGAGAGAGCGAGGGAGAGAGACAGCGGGAGAGGGAGAGAGGGAGAGCGGAGAGAGCGAGGGAGAGAGACAGCAGGAGAGAGAGAGGAGAGAGGAGAGTCTTGGGAGAGGTTACGGAAGAAAAAAAATAATATAATTTTTTAATGAAAAACGTCCTTTAGAAGGGCGTTTTTTCTAGGAAAAACGCCCTTCTTAAGGGCGTTTTCCATTTAATTAATATTATTTTTGTCCCCAGGAAAATAGCGGGACGCGGGAAGTATAAAATAATAATAATAAAATTATTAAAATATACAAAACGCCCTTAGAAAGGGCGTTTTGCTTAAAATATTATTTTTTTTAACAGAGAGAGGAGAGAGGGGAGAGAGAGAGGAGAGCGAACAATTATAATAATTTAAAATTATAAAACGCCCTTGACAAGGGCGTTTTACTTTTTTTTATTATTTTTTAAACGTCGCCGTTAATCTGGCGAACGGAAAAGCGTAAAACGTCCTTACAAAGGGCGTTTTAATGCTTTTTCTGTAAATTTTGAAACATTGTTGCTTTTTTTAGAAATATATTATACTTTTATGCTTTGAGTGAAATTTTCCGTTTTCTATATAAGTTGTTTCCTTTCCACCGGGGAGACGTCGTCAAAGATTGCAAGCGTGGGCTGAAAGAGGCTGAGAGACAGAAGGGAAAAGGGAAGCTTCTCGCGGCTGAGTGTTTGCAGGTTGTTTCCTTCCTTCCAATGGTGAGGCTGAGGCGTCGGTTTTGGAGCTGGGAGACCTCAGCATCCGATGGTTACCAGCGCCTGTTCTGGACATTTTGGGCGGAGATTCGGTTCCTCTGCTCGGGGTGTGGCCTTGGCTGCTGCTGGCAAGGATTCGGCTAGCGTTGGGTTTAGAGTTGAGCGGCCTGCAGCCTCGCCTCGCCTCGCCTCGCCTCGGGAGAGGCTTCGCCAGGTGCGAGCGGCCCCTCTCCCTTGGCTTCTTGTCCCTCCGAGTGCCAGCCAGGTGATTGGTTCGGATCGGGATGCCTCGCCCGAGGTGCTGGAGCTAGGTTTCTCCCTTGATCCTGAGCCTCAGTTCTCTCCTTGGACGACAAGGCTTCTTCGGGACATGGCTCTGACTCAGTTGTCCGGCCCACCCCAGCGGGACATGGGTCTGCAAAGGGCGGTTCATAGTCGAGGGATGGCGCGGAGGGTAGTGTTCCGCTGCAGGTCAGTCGCTTCAGCCCACGCTTGGAGGGTTTGGATCCACCCGCTCGAGCTGGTGTGGAGTTTCTGACTCCATCCTCCCGAGATGTCATCAGATCCCAACTTCTAGCGGAACGTGGATCAGGCGTCTCCCTTCCAAGTGAGGAGACGAAAAAGTCCAGGAAGGCTAAGAACTAACAAAGAGCTGTCCCGCAGCAACTCATGACTCTTAGGCCTCCCCCTTTCCGATCCAAATCAGTCAAACTCAGGTCTTAATCTACAGGTCTTATGCTTGTTTCACGTCACTGTTACGCCTTTACGCTGGTCTTTAGTGTCTTGTAATCCCGTATGCTTTCATTCAATAAAAAGTTTGTTCAATTTTTTTTTAATATATATATATATATTGGCACAATACTGTCATTCATATAGGATAATTGGTCTTATAGCTGTCATAAAGAACTTTCTTTCAACTTCAATGGATCATATTATTGCAAAGTACTCAATAAATACTCATATAATTCAACCATTATGTTTTAACTAATTTTATGCACAACATCTTTCTCAATCTTTCCATAAAGCTATCACTCATATTTACCATCTATAAGGACTTCTCCCTTTACCTCACACCAAAATTAGAATGGAAATTTATCGCAAATTCGATAAATTAAAAAAAAGAACATGAAATACCTGAAAATTTAGGCCTGCCACACTTAAGAAGTTTACTTAACATACGATTTATTTTGAATATTCCAGACACCAATATTCAAATATTCTCATTTCAATCAAATTTTGGAGTACTCCATGACGTTTCAAAATCCATTTGGATTGAATTTCTTAAAACTCCAACTAAAAACTTCATTCTCCTCCCTAGCTCCACTACACTCCAATAAATGTGTGGTCTACCCTTACAATTTGTGGAGAAAGCTCCCGGAGTATGAATTTCCTTTCTCATGTAGTGTGGGATACATACTAGCCCACGAGTGAATTTAAAATGCGAATAATAAACTAAGATTGGTGGAACGGAGTGAGTGGAATATTTCTTTTTGTTCAACTCATTATGAAATGGTAAGATACATTTATTTAGTAGTAGACTATCACTTAGGGGTGCATTAGGAGCAGGGTTATTCAATTCGTATACTGGACGCGAACTAGAGCACAAGAAGATATTGATCAATTATTTTAGAATTCGATTGGACGTGAATCTGGATTTCATTTATCCGTATCAGAATTAATTTATCCGGATACGGATATGAATTCCACTCCATTCTTCGAATCTGGATTTGAATATTCGGATACATATATAAATATATAAATTGCATTAGTGTATCTAAGCTTCTAACACTATGAGGCGTTCTATTTGTGACTAAGCTTATAGTATTTGAAGTAAATATCTTTACTCAACTTAAGTTAATTAATAATTAACAAAACTTATATAAAATCATCATTTTAACAATCCAAACTTTCGTTTCTACATAACCCTATTATTTATGATCCGTGCCTTTATTCGTTTTACACATCATTTTCTTACTATGTCTGACACGAACCCGAATGCATTTTTTCTTTTCTTTCGGATATGCTATTTGTTTTTCATATCCGAATAATATATGCATCCGTATTCGTATTCATTATTAGAAAATAAATACATATTTATGGTAATATGCGCATTCGATCCATATCCGCTTCATATGCACCCCTACTAGGCTACTAAGATTATAGGACACAACTTTGCAACTCATGCATTTTTGAGTCACATAACTTATGATTTTTTACCACATAACTCGTGCATGAATGCGACCTAATCAATTACCAAAAAAAAAATACAATGACACTAACCTAATCAATTTCTTTAATTCTAGCACAATTTCATATCCCCTCATCCATAGTGGGACCACTATACATGCATAAGTCAATTTTATGATCGATTGTTGCTTCAACCAAGTCCTCCAGTGTTGTATTCTGTAGACAAATCTCTCAATGTGGATATCATTTCAAACTCAAATCTTCTTCTCTAACATGTGAATATAATGCAACATTTGCAAAAGGGAGCGCATTTATGTTTCTACTTTGGAACTCTATTTTGAAATTTCATTCTCAAACGAATACAAAGCTCAATTGGATTTTAAGATTTGGGAATATAGTTTCAATGACACAAAGCTCCATTTTTAAGTTAACTGGACATTTTGTTAGAAACTCTATTGCAAACACTAAATCTTAAATATTTTACGTTTAAAAGAGTTCCTTTTTGCATCTTATTTTGGGTTGTATTGGAAATTTATGTAGAAAATCTTAAGAATTGGTTCCTTATGTACATTTTTGGGGTCTTACAAGCTTTTATTGATCATTGAATCTAGGCTGCAAATGAGGAAACCCGACGTGTAACTAAGGCCTCGACAATGAAAGGTGAACCAAAATGGAGCTTCCACTATTATTGTTTGTTCTTTTAGTCCAATCTTTATATATATATGTTCGTCAAAATGAAGAAATAAGATTGTAATTCGCATTAAGAAAAACGTCATCTTTTCTTTCAGCAATCAAAGAGAGAATGGAGAAGGATATTGAGGACGTTGCAAAAATCGCTCTGAAGATCAAAACAAGCATAGAAAAACTTGACAGAGAGGTATGATAAATATATTTTGGAATAGGTAAATTGTTTATGTCCCTATGGGAATCAATCTCCGCCTGCCACCACACACAAAATCTGCCTCCAAACTCAATCACTTGGACTACAAACTCTTCAACAATATATATATATATATATATATATATATATATATATGGTAAACAGTTCCTAGGGAGGAATCTACGTGTCAAAATCCAAGAAATCCGTCACATCCTCTCAGTGCTGGCCCATGGGTAAGTCTGACAAGATTTTGGGCTTGGACAACCCACCTATGCTTAGGGCAACATTCCAGGTCCAGCGTGACCTGCAAGAGACCAGAGTGGCGGGTAAACACAACCTCCCCCCTCCCCCCCCCCCCCCCCCCCCCCCGGACAGAAAGAAGCTCCTCAAAAGAGGCTGGATCAAGGACCAACCAAAATTAGCTCCTGCTAGAACAACTCAACCCCCGGGCTGGCCTTGCTTCCTCCAATAACTATCACTGTTCTCATAATTTAGTTGATGTTTGCATGTAATGAACATGGATATCAATTGGTATCAAATTAGATTTTAACAAGTGGACTTCCCTTATGATAAATTTCTCATACTCATATTTTCTCCATGCAGAATTTAGCCAACAGACAGAAACCAAATTGTGAAGAAGGGACAGGTGTTGATAGGTCTAGGATGGCAATGACTGTGTAAGTAAGTTTTATTCTCGCTCTTTAGAAATTTGATGCAATGGACTAGATTTTTATACTTGTGTACTTTAGCTTGTCTAATGGAAAAGTAGGAATTTATAACCTTTTTTTTACTTTATTATTTGTGATGTAAGTTCTCTGAGTTTTGTGTTAGATCTTGAGTAATAAATTAGCGCAACACGTAATATTATATTGTGCTTTATGAATTATTAACAAGTGATTATAAACCATACAACTATTGTGAATTGACGTGCATACTTCATACGAGTTATGCTTATTTTACCCAAAAAAAGTAAAGCATATACTCATTATTCAATGCAGGGCACTAAAGAAAAAATTAAAAGAGAGAATGTCACAATTTCAGGTAATTACTTTTTTTCATATAATTGATGTATATTACCAATAGCCCTTATATTGATACATTCATCCAATCATTAGACTCTAAGGCAAACTATCCATGATGAGTATCGTGAGGTTGTTGAGAGAAGAGTGTACACAGGTACTTTTATACCAATATCAAGTACTAAATTTGTAAATAAATGTATTCATCACATGATGATAGACTTCTCATGTTTAAATTTTGTAATTACAGTAACAGGAAACATGGCCGGTGACGAGGTAAAATAGTTTTGTATAAGATTTTTTTGTTTTGGGGTGGGTTTTGTGATAAATTATCCTAATGGTACCTAAACTATAGCGTTCGAGCGTTTCTGACACATCAGCTTTTCACTGTTCGATTTTAGGAGCCCAACTTTATAAACTACTCCACTTCAGGACTAATTCAAAAGAATATATGGCAACATAAGTATTTAACTACAATATATGCTTTTGAAGTGGTCTCGATGTGCTTCAAAATTGACGAAAGATGCTTCAAAAGAGCAGTTTATGAAGTTGGAGTGCCAAAATCGAGGAGTGGAAAGTTAAAGTACCAAAAAATGTCCGAACGCTATAGTTGGGCTTCCATTAGGTTAATTTAGCCTTTGGATTTTAATTCTATTTTGAAATTATAAAAAGTTGATCATAGTCGATATTAAGTTACTAATTTTACTGCATCGACTGAGCAGACGATAGATCACTTGATAGAGACAGGAAACAGTGAACAGATCTTTGCTAATGCAATTCAAGGGTATGGTCGAGGACAGGTAGTTTAAATTCCAATATTTTGCCATCTTTATGTAATTGATGTCTTAATTATACAAGATATATGGATACAATATTTATTTAGAGAATACTTCTCCTCATTTATATTGTGCAGATTGTGGACACATTGAAAGAGATTCAAGAGCGCCATGATGCTGTCCTTGATCTAGAGAAGAAACTTATGGATCTACAACAAGTATGTTACCAAGATGTTATTATTGAATTTTTCTTGCATACTTACCTATATTAATCCTCTAGTTTTTTTTTTTTTTTTTTTTTTTTTGGTGCACTATTTATGATTCACTTTTATAATCTTCAATCCTATATTAATCCTCTATGAATTTATTTGTAGATAATCTTATATTGTTGTTCAAAACCATACAATTACAGAAATTATAAATTCGGGAAATTAGCTACATAGTGTACAAAAATATTACATGGATATTCATCATGATATAAAGAACTAAATAAGTGAAATAAAAACAAGCACATATTAAGTGCTCTAATATATTTATGACAAATCTTATCTGCACAAAGCATATTTAGTTAAATAATCAGTACAATAATCTTGCTATATATATTGTTTGTTACATCCAAGCTTTTGAGCCAGTATATATGATTGATCAAATTGAATTTTCCTTGTTATAGATGTTCATGGACATGTCAGTGTTGGTCGATTCACAAGGAGACATGTTGAATGACATTGAAACTCAGGTTTACTATAAATATTAAAAAGAAAAAAAAAAATCTTATATTGTCATATTTTTTCTTTTTCTTCTGATAATTTTTTTTTTTTTTGTTTGTTTGTCATTTAGGTCGTCAAATCAGTTGAGCACGTCCAAAAGGCGACGGTGACCATGCAAGAAGCAAAGAAGTTGCAGAAAAACACACGCAAATATACGTGTTTTGCCATTATCATCTTGTTGATCATTATTGTCATAACCCTAGGTGCAATTTTCAAGGATGCTAAACCGTAAATATAAGAGACTATGAAGAAGGAACTTCTTAGTACCAGTCCCTACCATGCATATATCTAACCTCATACAATATTACCACCATATACTAACTGATATATCATACACTTATATTCTTCAATATATAATTTATAGTATGTATCCAAATTATATCATGTATATAGTTTTTAAAAAATGTATAGTTATCTTTTTATAAGTAGTAGCAACATAGGCATGATTTTGATGTACATGTGATGTGAAGTAATTATATGTTGGTGATATTGATGAAGTTGGTCAAATAGTGATGGAAATGAAGACCAAGCAATTGTGATGAGTCCTAGTCCGGATTTGGAATGAGGTACTATTTCTGGATAGTATGGTTATTTATGTTATTTTGAATAATCTAGGTAAGAATTTGTTTTTTAAAATCTTGTAGAATTTTACATTTGTTTAGGTGAGTTTAGTATATTGTGGTTTATCAAGAAATATAGCTTTCTAAAGCTATATACATGGCACTATTTTTAAACTTTTGAGGGTTATGAATATTCTTAGATACTTAGTAGTCGGAGCACACGTATTGCGTGTGCAAAGTTAACCACTAATCATCTTTTATTGTAATTAATCTTCTTGATTCAACTATGGAACAAAGTTTTATTTTTTAAGATTAATATCAAGAACAAGTGCACGACGTGCTTTAGTAGCAGCTTCATGGAGGAAACGACATTGGGGTCAAGATGGGACAGCCATGTCCTACTAAACCTGAATCTCCTTTCTCGGCACCGACCTGAGTCTTGAACCACATCAAAAATTAAGAGGTCAAGCAACAAAAACGCACAAATTTTCATCAAAACATATTCGAGGATGTCAAAGCGACCGCGACCGAAGTCAATGTAGGCCCTGCGTACGGTGCTCCAGTTGCGGGAGAAGTCGGAATTTGAGTTAACCAAGCAAAAGTTGAGAGAGACGTTTTAAAATGTTGAGTTAGCGAATGACTAAATAATTTTTTTTATCCGTACTTCGTTATATTTGCAAACAAAATTTAATGATACCCTGATATTTGCGTTATATATAGATATTATAAACAACTATGCATGTGTTGTGCATCCCGGACAAAGGAAGGGGATTACATTAGGTAGCGAACGAACAACATAAATATTGTCAGATATATGTGAAATGAATATGTTACATATACATGTTGGGACATTTTCAGGCGAAGAAGCACATTGTTCTCAACTCGGTGCAAGTAACAAGGATGGACGTGTTACAGAGGACATATGGTCCTTTACAAAGCTAAGTATTAAGGAAAATTTTCAAGCAAACAAGCACAAAAAATTTGTGGCAAGGGCTATGCTATGACTACAATTAAATGCCTACAACCCTCTTACAACTGTCACGTGACGGCCGTTCATTGGAGGAGGGAGGAGAGGTGGGATCCGGTGGCTGTCCGGATGGTCATCATGTGACAAGAACGTCACGTGACAGCCGTTTATTGAAGGGAGAGGTAGGGTTGGGTGTGGCCCATATAACAAGAGGGAGAGAGAGGGGGGTGTAACAAGGTTGTAAGCATTTGGTAGTAAACTTAGCATTATTGGTAGTAAACTTAGCACTTGACAAAATCATGAAGAATCCTTCGTCACTGGTAATAGCCCCCACCCAACATTCCACTGAGTAAAGAAAAAAAGATGAAGGACCATTAAGAGATTGTTTGATACATTGTTTTAAAAACTGGACCGGTGATTGGACCGAAAATCTTTGGTACAGTCTGACAGGGGTTCAAATAGAGCCTCTACGGGAATTAAATAATTTGAGACATGTAACATATCAACATTTACTTCTTGCTTTGATTTGTTTCGGTTTTGAATATGGTTTGTTTGGCTTGATTTTTGTGAAAAAATGATAGAAGATAATATTCTAAGTATTTTATTTATCATGATATTACATAAATATACATCCACATATTAACTTGGGACCTAAGTCACATGACAAATCACCATAAATACAATTTAATCTCAATACCCCAATCACCATATATAGTCAGCCAATCACCATATATAACTAATCACCATAAATACAATTTAATGATACAATTTAATCCCAATATCCCCCCTCAAGTTGGAACATGCAAGTTACAAATGCCCAACTTACGCAAAAGAAACTTAAATTGTCGTTTGTCCAAAGCTTTGGTGAAAACATCCGCTAGTTACTCATCCGTTGGCACATGAGATGGACGCATAACTCCAGCAAGAACATCATCCCTCAAAAAATGTCAATCTACCTCAATGTGTTTTGTGCGCTCATGGAAAGCTGGGTTCTGCGCAAGATGTAAAGCAGATTGACTATCACAAAATCAATTCATAGCACACGAATGTTGCACCCCCAAACTGCCAAGCAACCCCTTGAGCCATTTAAGCTCACACGTGACCGCCGCCATCGCACGGTACTCCGTTTCGGCCGAAGAACGAAACACGGTCACCTGTTTCTTCGTCTTCCAAGAGATGGACGAATCACCAAGAAAAATCAACCAACCAGACAAAGAGCGTCGTGTGATGGGACAACTCGCCCAATCAGAATCACACCACCCCGGAGCAGCAAATCACAGTCAGAGCGAAGAAGAATGCCTTGACCAGGACAACCCTTCAGATATCTAACAACCCTCAAAGCCGCATCCCAATGATCATGCCGGGGCTCATGTATAAACTGCGACAAGATGTGAACATCATAAGCCAAATTCAGCCGAATAAACGAAAGATAAATCAGCCGTCCCACAAGCCGTCGATATGCTTCCCCATCAGACAAAAGTGGACTTGTAGAGTGTGCCAGTTGATGATGTTGTTCCATGGGAAAACTTTCGAGTTTCGCCCTCAACAATCCGGTCTCGGAGATAATGTCAAGTGTATATTTTCGTTGACACAGAAAAATACCTTCCGCACTGCGAGCTACCTCAACACCAAGAATAAACTTCAACGCCCCAATGTCATTCATGTGAAAGCATGTACTCAAATAATTCTTAAAGGCATTAAGAGCAACATAATTATTTCCAGAGAGAATCAAATCGTCGACGTACACAAGAACATTTATCTGAACATCGAATAGTCAGAGTACGATTGGCAAAATTCGTACTCCCGCAAAGAAGATCCAACTTCGCAAACCAACAATGAGGCGCCTGTTTAAGCCAATAAAGAGATTTCTGAAGCCGACATACCTGACCAGGGTGTTTGGTTTGGAAACTATGTGGTAGTTTCATATACACTTCTTCGGTAAAGTCTCCATGTAGGAAGGCATTGTGAACATCCATCTGATATAGTTCCCAATTATTTGCTGCGGCTACAGCTAGAAAGGCACGAACAATAACCATTTTAGCAACCAGAGCAAAAGTATTAGTGTAATCAATCCCTTCAACCTGTTGATTTTCAAAAACCACCAAACGAGCTTTAAGCCGCTCAACACTCCCATCAGAGTTATACTTTATCTTGTACACCCACCGGCTCCCCAGAGCACGTTTTCCAGCCGGAAGCATCTCCATGGTCCATGTACTACTATCCTCCAACGTCCGTATCTCCTTCTACATAGCTTCTCGCCACCATGCATCTTTAACCGCCTCTTTAAAGGAGGTCAATTTTGTACCTGCAGTTACAGCTGCAAGAATTTTTTTTGTCCCAGAGAAAATCGCTCACAATTCAAAAAATGTGCCATAGGATAAGGAGTACCTGAGGAGTGATTGGACGTGGCGGAACGTTGGGAGGGAGGACTATGAGACAACTTTCGTATTGTATTTGTAACAAAGTCATGAAACTTCACAGACGGAATCTTGGTACGCATGTCACGCCCCAGTGCACCCTCACCATTCGACACCGCCACCGCCGTCTCATCCTCTGCTGTCGCAGCCGCCACGACTGCCTCCGCTACGGCGACCTCCGTTGTCGCATCTTCCATGACGGCCTCGGCCTCAGCCGCGTTGTGCTCCATGGCGGCCTCAGCCTCCACAACGACCATCCCATCCATATGAGGTAGATCAAACCCTAAAGCATCATCGCCCAAGACAAGGGACATCAGGTCAGGAGGAGCCATATCACCACGATCATCTTCAACAGAATAGGAAAACTCATTATCATAAAATTTAATATCTCGAGAGACAAAAAAATCACTAGTAGCTAGATCATACAATTTTTAACCCTTCTTGCCATAGGGGGTATCCCAAATAAATACACTTTCGACTGCGAGAAGCAAACTTATCCATCTTAGCTTTTTGGTTGTGGGCAAAACAAAGACAACCAAAAACACGTAATTTATCATAAGAAGGAGGAGCACCAAATAATATTTCATAGGGGATTTTTAAACCAAGAAGGCTCGAAGGAGTTCGATTGATCAAATAACCAGCCGCCAAAATACACTTACCCCAAAAAGAAATTGGCAAATTTTCCTGAAAACGTAAAGCACGTGCTACATTCAAAATATGTCTATGTTTTCATTCGACCCTTCCATTCTGCTGAGGTGTACCTACACAAGATGTCTGAAACAAAATATCATTCTCTGCAAAATAGTCGCGCAAGTAATTAAACTCGGTACCATTATCACTTTGCATAATGCGAACTTTGAAATTAAATTGCCGCTCAATCATAGAAAAAAATGATGAGAACATCTTGTATACTCCAGTCTTATCAATCAACAAAAACACCCAAACAACACACAAAAATCACCCGCAATCGTCAAAAAATATCGAGCTCCACACGAAAAAGGCGTAGGATACGGCCCCCAAAGATCACAATGTATCAAATCAAAAATTATAATAGCCTGATAGTCACTGATATGAAAGATACCTCGAGTTTGCTTTGCTTGATGGCAAACTTCACACGCCTTATTCACTGAACTACTAGAGCTACTGACAACAGGAAGTAACTTTACTACTTTATCAAAATGATGCCCAAGTCGCTGATGCCAAATGTCCAGAGAAGTCGTCACAGTCACTGCCAAGGCCTGAGTCTTCGGTACAATACGAAAGTAGTAGAGTCTGTCCCGCCGTTCACCGACGCCAATCAGGGTCCTCAAACTGGGGACCTGTATCACACACAATTTTTTAGTGAATTGTACAACACAATTTATATCATCAATAAGATTGGCTACAGAAATTAAATTATAATGTAATTGAGGTACAAATAGAACATTCGTTAGAACCACGCCTGGTGCAAGAGCAACACGCCCGTAGCACGAGGCAACCACGGTTCGTCTGTCCGGGAGTCCAACCGGACACTCCTCCATTGCCGTCACCCCCCGACAATAAATCCAAATTCTCCGTAACATGATTCGAAGCACCTGTATCAATAATCCAAGGTACAATGGACTTACCCACCATACGATCCTTCGAAGATTTGGCCGAAGAATTACCAAGCATAGAAATAAGTTGTTGCCATTGGTCCGGAGTTAATCCCGGCACACCGTCACCGCCTGCACCATCATCTGTCATCCGCGGCTGTGCAGCAAGGAAGCCACGTCGTCCCACCGCCGCACGCACTTTCACACCCCGTCCATGTCCACCACCAGCCGCATGTGCGCTACATCGGACATTGAGCAAATTCTACTGTGGTTTCGCCTCCTCAAAGTAGGGTATTGTCTTCTTCACCGAAGCATCGATAGTATGCAAAATTTACTGCACAAGCATCGATTGGACGTAATACCAATCCTCCAATTGATCCTTCTCTGAAGGTTTATTGATAGACCCATCAACAAACCCAAATTTTTATCGACCCCGTAGAGAAAGCCGAATAGATCTCGACCATTCCTCACAATTTTTCCCACAAAACATCACTTTCATAATTGTATTACCCGGATGATCATTAGAACCAAGGTAATACGGGGATGTGGGATCGATCCACCATACCGCCGACGTAGAAGTCCCGCCGCCACCACCGTTCGTCATGTCGTCGCCGCTCGAAGAAAACGTGCCCTAGCCGCAAGGCTCTGATACCATGTAAAGAAGTGATAGGAGATAATATTCTAGGTGTTTCATTCATCATGATATTACATATATATACATCCACATATCAACTTGGGGCCTAAGTCACATTGCCAATCACCATAAATATAATTTAATACAATTTAATCCCAATACCCCAATCATCATATATAGTTAATCACCATAAATACAATTTAATGATACAATTTAATCTCAATAGTTTTATATCTATAAGGTCTCTCAAAACCAAATGGTCCAAATCTTACGTAATAAACTTTTTTGAGTTTTCTTTTAAAACAGAATCTGCCGGTTCAATTGTGTACCGGTTCAGGAGGTTCACCGGTTAAATCCCAGTTTCGAAAAAAAATCGTATGCTCTTAAAAAAAATCTAGTTTAAGTCAGACATGACCAATTTTTTGACAAAATTCGTTCAGATCCAGTCCAACCGTCGGTCCAGTCCGGTTCTTACAACACTGATTTGATATCCATGATTTGGAGTTAGTCGGATTTGGACTTGGAACTCCAAATTCCATCTTTGGTTAGGCATAGAGTTAGTCGGATTTGGACTTGGAACTCCAAAAATCTAGTTTAAGTCAGACTCGATGATCATGACGTATATTTTGGTGTGTTCATAGAGTATCGTATATGGATTTGGTAATTTTTAATGCACGTCCGACATGACAAGACCAAAAAAATTGGATGTGGCCATACTTTTTAGATTTGACCAAAAAGTTTGGAATAATCTAATTATTAGTAATTAATTACTAAATAAGATAAATAATTAATATTTGAAATAATTTATTTTATTATATAATTTAAAAAACTAATTAGTTAACATTTTTAATTAGTTGTAATTATTATTCATCTTTATTTGTTAAACTAATTATTATAATATACACTCTCACTTTCTACTTTCTCACTTTTTTATCATAGTCAAACACATTTATTCGCTACTAGTAGGACAAGGAAGTGCATGAATTCATATACTTTCATCCTTGAAAGTACAAATCTAAATCTTTCTTCACTTATGATTTACCAAATAGATCCTAAGGGCCTGCTTGGCAATTTGGGAGTAGCGGTTATGAGGTATTTTTAGAGTACTGGTTATGAACGGTTATGAGGGGTCCAATTTTGAGTGGTTTTAAGTAGCAACTTTTAAGCCAATCCAATCAATGCTTGGTAACAAACAATTTTGAGAGTTTTTTACAAGAATAAATTTGTCACGCCCCAGTCCCAAAATACGTAGGACTAGGACACGTAAGCTTGCCAGCCGCATGGATATGCAACTCCAATATATGGAAACCAAACCACATGTATACGCTGTAATATGAATAATAATTCACAAGTGGTAAAACTATCACAAGTCACAGGGCATATCTAAATCTCATCCACAAAAATTATAAATAGATAAATAAACAATATCTATATCACTAGATCTCAATATGAAGTATCTAAGATGATAGTCGGATGAAAACAAATACATTGCCGAACTAGAATATAAAAGCAAACACAATATAAGCACAACAACTAATAATCAATGAGACTCGAAGAGAAGACCTCCTCGAAATATAAGTATCCAGTCCAGATCTGCGCTCCTATGAATACTCATGCACATCTACACCTGGAAAGGGACCAGGTCCTCAGAGGAACATAACAAGATACATAGAAGCATGCCAATAAAGTAATGAAATAAATATCCAATGGGTCGCCTAACCGTCTAAGTGAATGCAATTTAAGAACAACTTTTCCAACGCATAGGCTATCTGGCTAAAATAGGATTGGCATGGTTCTCTTGGAGATTCAGGGGCCTACAAAGCATGTCATCTTTTAAATGGCAGAGGCCGCCTGATAATATATAATATATAGTGGTCATCATGACCGCGCATCTGCGGCAGAGCGTACGGGTTACACAAGGAAAGTACAACGGAGCCCACACGCCTTACTTGTTGTTCTTCCCACCCCATGCTCTAAGCATGTCACATCCATGACACGATAATACCTCTAATAACTGTCAGGTCTACTAGCATGCAAAGTTTCTAACAACAATTATCCCTAACGCACGGCCCATATGTACATGAGGCCAAACCCTGCACGCAAGTCCGTGATCTATATGAGACTCACACTCGTGTAAAAAATGTGTCACGGGCAATGAAACCTAATGATGCTTCATGATAATGGGGCGGTCTCATAAACAAAGTCAATGCATATACATAATAAAAATAAATCACAACGACACCGTCGTTGCACCCAAGTTTCCTTGGACGCACAATTTATATAGCAGTTTAAAATATATGAACTAATGATAAAAAATAAAGATGCATGCAACATATGAAATATGAATAACAGTACAATGGCAAGGTATACTTGCCTGGCAAGAAAGCTGCGATATAGCAATAACCTGCTCCAGAAGTCGCGTAGAACAATCCAATAATCCTATATACATATAATATAACATAATACAACATCAGTCATTACACTAGCACATACACAACCATATTTACACTGGACTGAAAGGGTACACTAGGGGTGATACTAGTCAACTAACAGAGTCAACTGCGCGTCTAATTATGCGGGTGTCACGTCTTCAAATATTGTGCATAATCAGACAGTCAACTAACACTTGTCTAGCCAGTACGTCGGTGTACACAAGGCAGACAATTCACAAGTTCTTATGGTCAACATGGTCAAGGTAAATATGGGATAGTCCACAGTGTCCTAGGTTCGTACAATATAAATACATATATAGTCATAACTATTACTTAGCATTTCATTACATATATATCCATATAATTATATAATAATATAACCAGTAATTTATTTACATACCCATTTGAATACATATACTATATATATATATATATATATATATATATATATATATATATATATATATATATATATATATATATATATATATCAAGTTGAACAATATACGCATACGCGTACGTATACGTATACGAGTCCTTGGGTTCTCCGACACCGATCTGATGTCAACTAACTGAACATGTCTCGAAGCAATATGCTAAACCCTACGCTATT
The DNA here is from genome assembly GCA_036927795.1 of Iris macrosiphon. NCBI lineage: Eukaryota > Viridiplantae > Streptophyta > Magnoliopsida > Asparagales > Iridaceae > Iris > Iris macrosiphon. The sequence goes on along the minus strand of JAYESA010000009.1, from coordinate 42,940,681 downwards.
TACACTAGCACACATAAAATGAAGGAAGGGGGACATGTTCGAACCTCGGGGTGCGCGTACGGGGACAACGATGACGACGATGAGGTTGACGACGATGACGATTGAGGTTATGATGATGATGAGATGGTGATGATGGGGTGATAATGATTAAGGATAATGATGTGATGATTAAGGGATGATTAGGGTTAAGGTGTTGAGATTGGATGATGATGATGACAATTTGAGATGATGATGATGATGATGACGACGATGATGAGATGATGATGATGAGATGATGATGATGACGATGATGAGAGTTATTTGGTAGGGATAAGATAATGATGATGACGATGATGAGATGATGACGATGATGAGAATGATTTGGTAGGGATGAGATAATGATGTTGAGATGGTGAGATGATGATGATGCTGGTGATGAGATGCTGACCGGTGTCACACCCCGATCCCGAAAGGTTCAATCGTCCTCGCTGGATCCCTTACGGAACCAATCGTCCTTGCTGGGACGTGATGTCGTGCGAGCCTGGAGTTGCGCTCGCACAAGGCAAGGACGTGCAGTGATAGGAACCCATTTTGAAACACAATTTAGAAAACACATTCACAGAAGATTGAACACAAGTGCATGAAGAAACATGCTTTTTCATTGATAATTCAGAGTAATTTACATGGAGTTTACATTGATGCACCTTCTCGGCTACTTGAATTGTATTACAAAAGATAACTCAAAATGCAGGGCGCGCTCTATCAAATAGTCCACGTCGTTCATATATTACGCCCTTGTATAGATTGAAAGTCCAAGCCTCCAAAATGAACTGACTCCAGCTATACTTCAAAATAGAGGTGCTCCTAACGCCTCCTCGTCTATGTACTAGCGTTGTACCGTCTTAGTGCCTGAAATAGTTGCCCACAACATGGGTCAGTACTCAACTTGTACTGGTGAGCGGGATGAACCCACTCGACTAAATTGACACTAGCTTATTAGGGGCGAGCATGCATTAAGATGATCTTTCTATAAGAAAGTAAGTGAATTCAATTCATATCAGTTGCATGTTTTGATAGGAATAAAAATAGCATCGAATCCAACAAGTACACCGGTTGCTTACTCAACCGACGCACGCCTTCCCTGCAACGAAATACAAGTATACTTACCATCTGTACAAGACAATAATTATCATGTGTTCTATTCTATGTGGTCATTGGTGTGATCGACACCTTAGGGACTTAATCCAAGCATTAGCGGTGTGCCCTATCAGCCCGGGTAGCAAGCCCTGCTGGAGGTCCCGCAATACATCGCGACTAGCACGAGGACTTATTCCAAGCATTTGCGGTGCGCCCTATCAGCCCGGGTAGCAAGCCCTACTGGAGGTCCTGCAATGCATCGCGACTAGCCCAAAATCAAATATTTCCCTCCGGATCGATACGGTTCCAGTACCCTGGAATGCTGTTTTGAGGATATGCCAAACCTTGTGCACAAGTTTCCCCAGACCATATGAATGCATGAATATTTCATATATCATACAATGCATCGAAATAAACAAAAGAAGTAAAGCAGCAACATATATCTTTTGCAACCGTTCATATTTCCCAAGCGGTGTTCCGATTTTGGTATCCCATAGGTCCAAACTCTATCCGAGGCACCAGGCCGCAACTAACAAGCAACTTTCTTTTCCTTTACAACAACTCAAGTTCATAAGGTGTGCAAGCATATAGTAAAAATAGTCTACAATTCCCATGTTCCTTTCTTAGTGGCTGGCATGCATTATGGCTAAGGATTTCCTAGGCGTCCAACCGGTACATCGAGTGAACGTTTGAAACATTAGAGATGTGGGCGTGAAGAAGTAGAAAAGAAGGGTCCAAACCACTCACAATGTTTGATTTCGTTAAGCATCATGTCCTGCCGATACGGCCGATTCCTTGAACCCATGGTCTGATGCAAAGCGCGATCTACTCAACTGGTATGACCGTACGAGCAGGCCGTGCTCCCCGAATAATTCGACCGATCGGACTAAGGAAGACGGCATTATCGCTCCAAATCCAGCTATCTCAGTACTGCTTTGAACGAACACCTGTTTTCCATCGAACTCCGCTAGCCATCTACACATGAAACCAACTCAATCAATACTTCTTCCCAAAATCCAACAAATCCAATATAACCAGCTATTGTTTTATTCAATCCGACTCAGCGTAACGCACCGTGCGGTTGTGGGGCATTACAATCGGAGTCTGGCAGCTCCGGCAAAGGGGTACAGCTGTGTCAGTCGAGGAGGAGAGGGATTCGGGTGATGGAGGCTGGCTGTGGTCGAGGTGCACGGCTTGGTCGACGGGAGGAGGTTCTCAGGGAAGAGAGAGCAGGGAGTCATGGTTGTCGTGCTGGTGGTGTGGTGGTGTTGGCCGGGGTGATGTTGCAGAGGGAGGTCGGGTTCAGTTCAGGCGGATCGGGGTGGCTCGGGATGATGAAGACGATGGTGATGGTGACTGGGGTGGTCGACGAGGGAGGAGAGGACTGGGGATGAGAGGAGACGGCGGTGGATGGATGGTGAGCAGGCGGGTTGCTCCGGCTTCTCAGGCGTGAGTCAACGAGGTCCGATGGGTTGGCAGCGGGTTGCTGCTCGACGTGGAGGCGTGCACGGGGACGACAGGGTGCGGGATGGTCACCGTGTGGAGGAGAACGACAGAGGATAGTAAGTCGTCGACGAGGGAGATGGCCGGCTCGGGACATCGGGGTTGATGGTGGTGTCCGCGGGTGGTGGTGTAATGTAGGTGATGATGGAGTCAGGCGAGGATGGCGAGGGAAGAGAAGGAAGAAGAAGAGAGAAGATGGAGGTCGTGGATTGCTCGCCGGGCTCCGGCGATTACAGAGGTGGAGGGTGGCGGCGTGAACAGGAGATGGGAGAGGGGATGGTCGGCTAGGTAGAGTTTGGTTTAGGAATAGGAAAGGAAAAGGAAAAAATTAAGGAAAAGAATATATATACACATGTAAGGGGGTTGGTTTGACCTAGAAACTTGGCTTGGTCAACATCTTTAGGATTGGGCCTTGGTCAATATCTTGGGGTTGGGCCTTGGCCTTGGCCTCACATGGGGATGTTTGGGAGGGCTATAATTTGTATTATTTAAATGCAAGGATAGGGTTAACGAGGGGGCGATGTTGCGCGCTGGACATTCCGAAAATTATGGAAAAATTCGTATGAAGGGAAAAAAATGGGTTTCTTCATGTATTGTCCAATGGTGTTGACATCTTAATGCATTTTTGCATAAAAACGCCTAATAATTGAAAAATTGCACAAAGATAGAAATTGGATTAATTTAATTAAAATTAATGTGCATGGTGTTCTAGAATTAATTAGAAGTACATGAAGATAAATTAGGTGGGACACAAGTCTCATGGACATAGGGGACTCAGAATAGAATATTATCATAAATTGGGTTGTACAAAACGGGTCAAGATTGTGTCTCCAATTTCGATTGGAACGCACAAGGATACAAAGCTGAATTAATTTAGAATTAAATAATAACGTCCACGACGAATATTTTGTGACTAAAATGTAGCACAAGAGAGCATAATTATAAGTTACACAAAGGTCAGAATAGAAGGCGGGCACGTCTAGGACAAGGGTATAAAATTTGTAGGAAGACAATGGCTAGTGTAGTGCTCCAATTATTGAAGCAACGGTAAGGTGCACTACGTGATATAAATATTGCAAATTTAAAATAAAATACCGTGTTCTATTTCTAATTGGATTCAAACTAGCCCTAGTTTCACTATCTAAGCCAAGTAGGCCTAATTTTGGGTGAGGGGGTTTACAATCTATCCAACTTAAAATAATTTCGTCCTCGAAGTTAAAATAAGGCATAATTTATTAATCATTCACGTACATAAGGCAAGTCAATCGAAATCTCTTCCAAAAATAACATAATCTTTTCAATTTTATTGCAATCACTTTAAATTTAAAATAACCTATATTTAAATCAAATTTAACATATTATAATCTCTTCTCGATTTTTCAAATCATCAACATCCAAATCTAATTCAAATCTATATGACATCCAACATCAGAATTTACATTGCAATCTCCAACTATCATAATCTCCTCTGGAAAATAATTCTAATCAAATATTATTTCTATTTCCAACTTGCGAATTTCTTACTCTTCAAATTTTAGTTTCAATTTACATCCTCAATATTCCAAATAGGTAATCCAACAATCAAAATTTCTTTTAATTCAATCATCAAATTTGGAATTCAATCCGTCCATGTTCATGTTTAGAGTTCTATTTATTTTTCTCAAGATTTAAATCGATGATTCAACCTTCAATATTCAAAATATAAATCATGTGCCCAAAGTATAAATATTTGGTTCGACATATCAAGGTTTTTAAAATTTATTAAATCATCATCATCTTAATCCTTCTTTTAAAATTTCCCAAAATTAAAATGACTTGAATCCCCTAATCTAATCTTACTTGATCACAATCTAAGAGAAATTTCTCTCAAGTTGACAATGCAACTTCTACCCAACTTAGAATTTACCCATCTATTACCTAAGACTATACATCTAAGAAAATATTCTTCAAATTATTTAATCATGTTATTCAATCCTAAAACTTTAACACCAAGTATATCACATATTATATGCCCTAAATCAATTATGGAAGAGAGCCACCAAGTCATGTGATTAGCCTATGGGGTATATCTAGTACTATCAATGTATCAAGCTTATACCAAGCACGAGCGTTCGTCTTTCCGAAATAGAGGAAGACGAAAAACAATAATAAAGAGTTCAAGGGGGAGGTAATAGAATAGAAGTATGGGGATCAAGGCGTTTAAGGAATTCAAAAGGAATTGTCAAGACAGTTGTGGATTAAAATCCTATTTTGGTAAATTCCTATTCGCATGCTCATATCATTACAGTTATGTAATCGATATGATATGCTCAGACATGTCTAGGGGCAAGTATATTCGTCTACTAGTTGACTATATATCTCAATCCATGTAAAGTAGTTATGCGAAGTGCGAACCAAGCGCACTAAGGTTAGCTAAACCTTAATATACTGATTCTGAAATGTATTAGTTTGTATACCCAATAATACATATATCATGATCAAGCTCGATAAAAGAGTAAGCTTGCAAAACTAGGCTATAATAGCAGCATAAGTCGAGGTAATATAGAAATTATAAGTACGCTAGATTATGATGAGAGAAGTTATAAAATATTTCAAGTTCATAAAAAGATAAGACTTTACAATCTCTACAGTTGTCATACTAGCTCCTTGTCTAAGTCACTAGTCGACCAAATAGGGGTATAGCCTCTAAGTTCTACAGTCTGAATAAACATTATCTTCTTATGCAAGTCTACAGTTAATGTCATTCAGTTACACTTCAATAATAGGTCAAAAGAACTATGTGATACTATGTTGTGAGGCATACTACCAAAAGAATTAACTAATATTGTATTGCCTTAAGGATACAGTAGAAACTCTTGTTAAGGTTTATGACAAAAGGTCTTGGTATTTATTAGGGTATCCTATTACATTATATAGGTCATGGTTATCTTAAGTCTTAGTCTTAGTGCAAGTGTCAATAGTAAGAATTGGAAAAGTTACTGGCCTTCAAGGAAAAAGGGGATATAACTTGTATCGATGTAGGGTAAAAATTATGCGATTTAAACTAAAGGATAATCATCAGGTCATAATCTACAAGAATAACCCAAAACTATCAAGTTCTAACTACCAAACACAAAATTCAAAATTCAAGATTATAATTATAACCTTAGCAAACTATATATCCTAACATAGAATAAAATTACTCAGTCTACAATCAGGAGTGTCAGGTGGCACGAGTTGAAAGATGAAGAAAAGAAGAACATGATTTAGTCGTCGCACAATTAGCGAACGTTAAGGTTGCAGAGGAACAAGATATAAAATTAAAATAGAGGGACTCTAGATAAGTTCATAGTTTCCTAAGGGGAAGGTGGTATGCTAATATCTATGTTCGAGGTTTGATCGAGAAAAATGTTATATTCGTTCCTCTTGGCTTCCTAAGGTACGGTCTGCTAGTATCAGGACAAGAATCTAAATTTATAGTTCTATAATACTATCTCACTATAAAAGTTAGGTTTAGTCCTAATATTCAGCCTTAGATTTCTATTGGTTCCTCAATACTAGGGTCAAACAATATGGTCAAATTTCTAACTAACTCTAGTAGTGTCTATACTACTCTTAAGTCATTCATAAATATATCAAGGAGTGATGGTAAATCAACCTATAGGTAAGGGATGCTAGGGTTCATTAGGTATTCTAACTTAGTGATGTGTCAATACTCTAGTTGTATTCTTAATAGGAATATTACCCTAATTATCATCCTAAATACAAGGATTCCTATATTCTAGTAGAAGGCTATAATCAAGGAACTATTAGGGAAGCACATGAATCAAGTAGGATGCAGTTATTCAAATAGAACATATTGGAAGAAAGATAAGTCATAGTCAAATGTGGATGAGATCCTATACTCTAATCCTATTTGCAGGCTTGCTGGGTACAGTAACGTAACCGAGACAATATGCTCTCGACCTGCATGGGCCACCACTAAAAATATGTCATGCCCCAGTCCCAAAATACGTAGGACTAGGACACGTAAGCATGCCAGCCGCATGGATATGGCAACTCCAATATATGGAAACCAAATCACATGTGTACGCTGTAATATGAATAATAATTCACAAGTGGTAAAACTATCACAAGTCACAGGGCATATCTAAATCTCATCCACATAAATCATAAATAGATAAATAACCAATATCTATATCACTAGATCTTAATATGAAGTATCTAAGATGATAGTCGGATGAAAACAAATCCACTGCCGAACTAGAATATAAAAGCAAACACAATAAAAGTATAACAACTAATAATCACTGAGACTCGAAGAGAAGACCTCCTCGAAATATAAGTAACCAGTCCGGATCTGCGCTCCTGCGAATACTCATGCACATCTACACTTGGAAATGGACCAGGTCCTTAGAGGGACATAACAAGATACATAGAAGCATGCCAATAAAGTACTAAAATAAATATCCAATGGGTCGCCTAACCGTCTAAGTGAATGCAGTTTAAGAATAACTTTTCCAACGCGTGGGCTATCTGGCTAAAATGGGATTGGCATGGTTCTCTTGGAGATCCAGGGGCCTATAAAGCATGTCGTCTTTTAAACGGCAGAAACCACCTGATAATATATAATATATATAGTGGTCATCATGACCGCGCATCTCCGGCGGAGCGTACGGGTTACACAAAAAAAGTGCAACGGAGCTCACACGCCTTACTTGTTGTTCTCCCCATCCCATGCTCTAAGCATGTCACATCCATGACACGATAATACCTCTAATAACTGCCAGGTCTACTAGCATGCAAAGTTTCTAACAACAATTATCCCTAACGCACGGCCCATACGTACAGGAGGCCAAACCCTGCACGCAAGTTCATGATCTATATGAGACTCACACTCATGTAAGAAATGTGTCATGGCCAATGAAACCTAATGATGTTTCATGATAATGGGGCGGTCTCATAAACAAAGTCAATGCATATACATAATAAAAACAAATCACGACGAAACCGTTGTTGCACCCAAGTTTTCTTGGACGCGTATTTTATATAGCAGTTTAAAATATATGAACTAATGACAGAAAATAAAGATGCATGCAACATATGAAATATGAATAATAATACAATGGCAAGGTATACTTGCCTGGCAAGAAAGCTGCGATGTACCAATAACCTGCTCCAGAAGTCGCGTAGAACAATCCAATAATCCTATATGTAAACTCCCTCGACCAGATTTCAGTAATTTAGGAATATTTTTGACAAATTAGAATTATTGCAACTTTTTAAATTTATTTTACTTACATATCCTATTGACTTGTACACATGTCCATTACACATTTAATTAGAACACTACACTAGCTGTTCAACCCAAACAAGTTCACATATCTGTCCTGGACATGTTAGACTATTTTTCTGAATTTTGTGCAACTCACAGATGCTTTATTTTGAGCCTCGTTTGAGACGCACAAACAAAAGTCCGTATTTATTTCCTTTTTTTTTCTTGCTCTTTACCCATCTCTGTACCCCTAGAGATTGAGGACCAACATGCACATGTTTTGCCAAACAAAAATACGTAAATATACTACTTAGAATATACTACAATTAGTATATTGACACCGTAGTAAAATTATGGCCCTACCTGCCTCTAAATAATTAGAGAACACCGTGCGCAGTATTTATTAAATAATAAATACGGTGACCCGTATCACCTAAAGAACCAGGCCCTGCCCCTGCCCAGGCTCACCCCCATCCCTACCTAGGCACTCCCCAAGCTTTCCCCCTCATTTCTGAGCAATTCAGTATTTCTAGGAATCAGTATTTTTAATCAGACAAATTACGTAATTACGCAAAATACCAATTTTAGGACCTAATTGCAATTTATGGAATTACAGGGGTTTTTCTGCAATTTTCCCTGTGAGGTGTCACCCCCCTATTGGCTGGTGAACGTGGACCGTCCATGTGGCCATGGGACCCACCAAAATATCTGAAAATATCAGCCTAAAATATCCTAAAATCCAAAATACCCAAAATACACCTAGACTTCTACTTATTTACTACCCATGCCACTCAACCCTAAACCTATTTAAACCCGAGCACCCCCCCCTCATTTCGAACTCATCCCATACCCACCACGGCCACCCTCCGCCTACCGGACCACCGCCGAACTCTTCGCCCCTCCCCCAGCCACCCCCCAGCCAACGGCCACCCCCTCCGGCCACCACCTTCGCCGCCTACAGCAACCCACCCGACCACCAACACACAACACCCCCAGCACCCCCGACCTCCCCTAGCACCACCCTCCGCCACCGTGCACCACCGCCACCACCCCTAACCGACTCGCCACCACCTCCTCCACCGGACCGACCAACTCCCACCGCCCCACGACCACCATCGACGCCGGCAACTCCCCTTTAGCGTCTCCTCCCTCACCCGCACAGCAACACCCTCCCCCATCCCGACCGTCCCCTACCGCCACTCCGGCCACCCCTGACCTCCGCCACCCCCACCTAACTCCTCGCGGACGTCCCCTCCGCCGATCCCCCACCCTACACTGCCACCCCCGCCACCGCACGCGGCGCTGCA